>JASDQU010105320.1:63257-75499 GCA_032191745.1 Picea mariana
GGAGTGGAGAGTGCACTCTATCCTAGTTGAATGATACTTGCATCCAACATGTCTCATTGTAATGTATGTTGTGATAGTTGTGTCTTCTCACTATAATGTATGTTTCTATGTCCATCATGGGATTCCTAGAGCACCACCTATCATTCATGATCCAACACATAGTAGTCAAGAATCCAATCCATTGCTAATGTGTGCAAGTACCATATGATTAACTAACAATTTGTATCCTTAATTATGAGCTATCAATCTTTACTATCACCATATTCTTCTAGTGCATGTATATTTATATTTGAAGTTGGAAATATTAGTGAAGAATTCAAGAACTACTTCCATGCAAAAGATATCTACATTCAACACTTTATGAGCTATCCCAACATTGTTCTCATTGTGGATTTTCAAGAGGTGATTAGGTCCCACACTTTATTTACCTAGTTTAACCACCACTTCAAAATAAAACTCCTAAAATAGTAGCAAACATCGATATAATTAACCCTCCAACATTGTATTGTTAACCAAATATTTGACCACTAAATTATCAATGAACAACTTGAATAACTGGTCTAGAAGATAATACTTGAAATTTTGTAGCATATACACCATCACTAGGCCTTTGCATTTCATGGTTGTGTAATTACAATTTTTTTCTAGAAAATTACCTTGGGTGGTGTAGCATGTGTTCCCCTATCTATGCCAACATGTTTCCAATGAAATGGTAGTGGAATCCACATGGACATGGAAAATGTTTGACCAATTAGTAAAAACAATAATTGCAGCCATAACCATCCACCGTTTTAACTTGGAAAAACCCTTTTCACATTATACAATCCATACAAATGATACATCTTTTCATAGTAGTTCCTCCTTCTACATTATTAGTTGAGCATGACCCATGATAAATATATGGTAATACCCTGCATGACCATAACACAAGGACATTCTCTAGTGCATACATATTCTAAAATTACTATGATTTCACTAGTTTGACTAAACATCCTTCCTTGTAGATAATATGATCCAAAAGGATGTTGAATGGGGTGTAGAAAATGGAATTCTTAATATTTAGGTACAACTAGATCAATCAACGTCTTTCCATCACCAACATTAGTTTAGCCATGTGACCCTTTAGAAAGAATACATTGCCAATAATTGAAAATATAGCTCAAGCAAATTATGGATATACTCATTGAACATAACAAACATGATTCTAGAGAACATAATTGGTGCATTACTTGGGCCAAAGGGCATGAGATTGTATGCATACAATCACCATTCCATAGAAAAAATGGTGTTCATCTTATCCTCCTTGATGATTCAGATTTTATGATGGCCAAATAATCCTACTATGAAGGTGCAAGGTTCATTCCTTGCCACTTTCTTGGTAATATCATGACTAAAATGTGTATGAAAGGGATCATGTATGTAGGCCTGACTCAATCTAAAAAATTCCACACAAAATCTTATTCCACCTTTTTCACACCCTAGATGACTATTACACTAATCAAATCTTATTGTTCCACTAAAAATATCTAACCAATAGTTAGCATATCACATATCTCTTATTTATAATATTCCTTATAATGTGAATGCATCCTATATAGTCACTTCTTGGTAGACCAGGTGTCAGGATTCAATTCTATATTCATCTCCCAATGTTCGCCTCTCAATTTTTTCATCTCAAAGATGCTACATGGGAATAGGTGAGTGTACTCTCAAATAAAATATACAATGTTTGCAATGATGTTTTCATACAAATAGTCCCCAATAATAGCCAACTTAGACACATCCTCCATACTAAAATCAACTATTTTTCTTCAATATCCCATGATAGTGAACTAGATAGTTGGTATTCTTGGCTTATGTGACTACATGGTGCACCTCTATTTATTCAAACCATGGAGAATGAAATTCTTTTGTGACATCATCCTCTATAGAATCTATGGTAAAAAACTATGGTAGTCCCATTAGTGGGAAACATTGAATGTGTTTTATATCCCTACTAATCAACATATATTCCTCACAAAGTTGAAAAGTGTCATAGAACTTAAATTGTAGTTATGGTCAGTAGGTCACCTATCATTGCATTTTTCTTCTATAGGTACCAATTATTCAACAATGACTCTAAGGTGGGCACACATTTATGCACCCACTACCAAATAGAAATTCCCTATGTATACTTGTGAGTTTCACAATGATCCACATGCTCCACTAAATAAGAAGTACCATTGAATTTTAGGGACTATTTAGAAAAGATTGATTCCAAGGTTTCATGGATCAACACAAACCTTATGTCTAGTAGGTTCCTAGTCCTACTATATCTTCTCGTGAGTCCAAAGTTCATAATGAAATTCCCACAATCATTCGCGGATATATACTAAAGTGATATCCAATGTTTATACCCTCTATTCAAACATGATGTGTTAAATTATGTGTTCCATAAACTTTGTAGCATTAGTTGTGCCGTTAAACACTAGTGGATATTTAATCTCTACATGAATCCACTTAATGGAATTTGGTAGTGTGCATATTTGTGTCAATTGATTCTAATACTCCCTAGGTGGCCCAAAAGTAATGGACACTTTGGAATAAATGACATAGGAGAATACTATTCTCCAACTCAACTTTCCACTAGCAGTTGGATTAATGTAGTCTTCCCACTATCCTATGGTGAGATTATCGAAAAACACCTTCATCCAATACTTCTTATATATATTTAACAAATTTAATTCCCTACATTATATCCAATGGATATACCATCCAATAGCCCTTCTTATCAAATGACATCATTATCAAATTCCCAATCAATCCATTACAATATTAGGTATGGATATTTGTCATCTACTATGTCAATGAACTCAAAGTAAGCATAAATATTCACACAATCAAGATAAAATTCCATCTACGCCAATTTGACAATGCGGAAAATGTGTGATTGGTTCACCAACTACCACTAGATATACAAGTGGACCCAATTTGGTCATCCCATGAGTTCCCATGATTACTTTAGTAGGATGTTAACATCCAACCCGAAGTTGAGCATAACTTCTCACATTTCATATCATTGAATCAATGCATTTAAGATAAACAATTTTCCATACCTTGTTCACTGGACATGGTTTAAGGGCCTATCTTGTGCCTCTATTGGTGACTCTAAAATTGGCCCAAGGACCTCCCTTGACTTTGTTGTGGATTTTTCATTGTCTATTATCTATAGAAAACTTTTCAAAAATTCTTTGACTTCATCTTCCACTATATACACTAGTAGAATCGTGCATTGGCTTAGTGGCCAAATTATGGAAGGTTTTCTATTTTTTACATTCATAGTAACTATGTTTATAGCATGAATAGCTTCCTGCATCACCTTAATTACATATTTAAAGTAACCTTTCTTTCATAGTACATCAAACCTTGGTGCTCACTATAAATCTTGATAAATGGGTTCTTGATTTGCATCTCTCATGTTTGTGCTATAATTGGATCCAAAATAGGTGACGATATTGATCCCAATGTAGGCACAACCTACTATATTTTCACCATGGATATAAAGCTCACAATTCACCATATTATCACTACTCTATCTCATGTATTTTTCCTCCCATTTATTAATCAATTGTACACAATCATATGTATTATGTATTGTCTTTTGGTAGTACCCACATCAAGGATGGTGAGGATATAAGTAATTCTTTTAAATATACCCCACTTCATTATAGTTATAAAATCATGGTGGGAGATGATTCACTTAATTCTATAGATCCCTATTACCCTAATTCTAATTATGTCCCCCATCTACTCCCATGGTTGAATCCATTGTGGACAAGTTCTTCTCAAACCTTTCCATTCGTGTAGATATTGCACAAAAATCCTTTGTATGGTTAATGTTTACCTAAGATAAGTTTCAATTCACAATGCTACAATATTACTAAATTTTTATAGAAATAAGAAATGGTGGATATCATACCTATTGTTTTAGAAGATCTCACGAATCCCAACATCCATCTTTCCTACAAATGGGTTAGCCGCAACAATAGTATATCTTGGAACCATGGGGAAAATGATCTATATACAATCCTTATTACCCTAATTCTAATTATGTCCCCTGTCTACTCCCATGGTTGAATCCATTGTGGACAAGTTCTTCTCAAACCTTTCCATTCGTGTAGATATTGCACAAAAATCCTTTGTATGGTTAATGTTTACCTAAGATAAGTTTCAATTCACAATGCTACAATATTACTAAATTTTTATAGAAATAAGAAATGGTGGATATCATACCTATTGTTTTAGAAGATCTCACGAATCCCAGCATCCATCTTTCCTACAAATGGGTTAGCCGCTACAATAGTATATCTTGGAAACATGGGGAAAATGATCTATATATGACCTTATATATTATAGATTGTACACCATACTTCCTCCCTACTATTGTACATTACTTTTTCTAGCTCTTAAATTTTCTCAGAAAATGATATTAACTTGTATTAAAATTGATCCAATCCTCGAGACAACCCTAGAATGGATGATTCAATGAGTCTCTTAATGGACTCAAGCCACATTGAAAATTATAATATTTTTTTCATGTAATTAGTTTTTATTATAACAATGCTAAGGTAACAATCCATCGATAATCCACTCCTTATCTTGGACCTCCTCGATCATGAATAATTGGCTCATTACATCTTGGAAGCACTGGTCATACTCACATATAGTTTATTTGATCTTTTGTTTAATCTCTTTTAATCACCAATACTTTATTGCTCATACATCATCTTTTGAAATTACTTCACAAAATCTATCTACAACTAAACCAACACCAATATTTGGTTAGCAAAAGTTCTCTATATACATTTCATTTACCATTTCAATGCTCTTCCTCATAGATGACTTTGGAACTCTACTAGCCATATAACATGTATGGTCCTCTGCACACTCCAAAATACATCTAAGAGTAACTCGTATACTTTTCCTTGGTCATGAAATAATAGAATACATAAGGAGGAATCATCTAGTTATATCCTTATTCTTATCTGGTGATTCATAAACAACACAAGATATAGAGTTCCTAGCTATTGCACCACTAAAGATGCTCCCAAAGATACACTCATTGATCTAGATAATACTATGGATAAATTTTTGTTTCTTCCAACTATAACACTCCAATTATTCAAAGTCATAGAAGCATGGGTGTGTTTATTGATAACCACACAGACATAGGTTCTAAGCACAACAATGTTCAGTGGATTCTAATAGAAAACAATGAGCATAGAGAGTAGGAAATATGATGGGCTGACAACATTTCCATTCCATTCTACTTCCTTGTCAATGGAGTGCTTGTCCATAGGTTTAGAATACTTGAATATAATGTACTCAATCACATATTATTCTTAACTCTATGCTCTCTGTGTGTTGTAGGTGAATCCCCCTGCGGACAAGTGGATTCCCTCTTGGTCTCTAGACTCCTAAGGCTAAGACAGAAAGTGCTTAACATGGACACCGACTTCCTTTTAGATGTAATCAAGATAATGAATGAAAGAGAAGGAGAAAGATATGTACCTTATGAATGATGTTTGTCCTTGAAAATTCTTGGTTGAGATTCGATCCTAAGCTCCCTAATAGGTCTTATAGGACAAACAAAGATACAATGGACTTCCTACTCTACTGAGATTAGCTCAATCATAGATCCATCTACTGCAGACAAACTCATATGGAACAAACATAAGTTTGAAAGAAACGGGCCAAGCATTGATTATTAATGAGAACAAGTAAAAATACTTACAATCCTTTGAATGAAGGTGCAACATCTTCTTCCAGTTCTCCTTGTCCAACCCCTTTTGCTCAATCAATCTCCATTGATTGCTTTGATGACATCTCACTCATGAGATCATAAGTTTGATGTAATTCTCAAACTCCATTGTCTTTCAATACCACTTATAGGATCATAATTTAGGTATAATTCTCAATCTTCCTTGTTATGTCAATACCACTTATAGGATCATAAGTTTGGTATCAAACTCTAGTCTCTATTCTTTTCCATGTCTGTCAATACCACTTATAGGATCATAAGTTTGGTATCAATCTCTAGTCTCTATTCTAATTTTCACCATGAGAAGGCCTCCTTATATAAACTTGGAGAGGTCCAACTACTTGAGAGATCTTTGGGATGAGTTGAGGATTCCTCTCCTGCAGTTGAGGATCTCCCCTAAGATCATGCATTGACCATCTATTCGAATCCAACCACCTTCAGGAATTGAGGGATTCTTCCCTGATTTTCCTCAACAAACCCAAATTTTGCTCAGAAAAGGGTAGCGCTCCCCCAAAAGGGTGCACAGGGCGCTCAAGAACTACCCCAAAGAGGCTTAGGGAGCGCCATCACTCCATGACAGTGGGTAGGGAGCGCTCCTCTCCAAAATTCAGTTTTTTAGTGGTTTTTCCAATAGCAAAAGGCTTGTACCTGTTGTCAAGTGATTTCTCTTCTTCCAAACTAACCTTTGAGGTGTCTTAAGTGTCTTTGTGATGTCGTTAGAGGAACGACATAGGCAATATGGCAGTATAATGTTTGTGACACTTGCAACACTTGTATTCAATATGCGACACTTGCAGACAAGATGCGACACTTACAACACATGTAATGACGACACTTGTGACACTATCAAAATGAGTAATTTTGAGGTGTAACAGATTTCCCCCCAAAGTATGAAGTTAGAAGACGATGATGACTAAAGTACTTTGTATACTTTGTAGAGAAAGGGTATGGACGTAGAGAGACCGGAAAAAGATGCACACAACCATCAAACAAATACTATGACATGTTTCAAGACCCATGGCAGACATACCTATGCTTGAGTGATAAAGACTTTTTAGGTATGGCCACCATAAAATGCACAGCGGATCCGTAATTATATTGAAAAAAGGTATAGCCACTGAAGATACACTGTGGATCTATACTCCTAGGACCTAAATTGATTTTAGCCACAAAGAATACATAGTGGATCTACGAGATGACAAGACATAGCCACGACCAATATAAAGTGGATCTATGTAATAGTATATGTGTCATAGTTCAAAAGAACTCCTTCGCAACCTGGTCAAAGTACATATAAGAGTGAAAACTCGACCCATGGTATTCTTATCGATTTTGATGTAGTACGAATCTAACCATGTGAATAGATGTCCTAATTTTGAACATGGCATATACCACTTGATTACCGGTCAATGATGTAAACCATTAACAAGTGTGAGGGAAATCACCATTGATGTCAATGATTCCCAAGGTACTCTAGTACATTTCGATGAATGTGAATACATGAGCTGAAGTCAAACATCCGTGGAATCATCTGATCAAGGGTCAATGATGTAAACCCACTTTTGGACACAAGGAGGCCTGCCATTAAGGCATGCAGGTCCCAAGGTACTAACTGGTTTCTAAGTCTAGCTCCTGGATAATGTGTTGAAGTCGACAGGAATAGACTTGTTGAAGTCGACAGGAATAGACTCATCGAAGGAGGGCCTTGATGTATCCCCCATCAAAAACATGAAACAGACACATAGATGTAAGAAGTTAGAAGATGATGATGACTGACATGGGTATTGAAACATGATATTTTTGATGGCTGACTCTCGAGGTAGATACTTCCCTTGAACACTGAGGCACATCAGCAGAAACATGACATGGACCAAAACTTGATAATGCAGTGGATGTCGTGACTTTCATTAGGTGACCTGAAGGATTAAAAGAAACTCAGAGGATTGGATCAGTGTAGAGGTTCAGCAGATAAAAATGCATGCAAAGACAAAGTGCCGTGTTCAAGGGTGTCCGTAAGAGCTACTGGTAGTGTTCTCAAAAAACTACTTGGCTTGCTTCTTTCAATTTTTCCCCCATCCAGATAGACGAGTACTTATTTTTAATTTAATGAGCTCGAGGAGGGTAACACATGCTCGATATGACTCACCTTCGGTAAGTCCCTCTTCCTTTGTTTAGAAAATTAGAAGAAGTAAGGGTTCGGTCCCATATGGGCCCTTCAATGTATGATTTTTTAACGAGTCCAGAGAAGGTAAACTCGGTGATTTTTCATATTTAGAGAGTTTGAAAAGAACTTAAAGACAACTCCAATGTTTTCCTTTTTCATAATGTTAGTCTCGTGAGGTAGACAAAGAGATAAATTATTACTCGAAATATGCCCTTTTAAACCTTTTAACGAGTGGGAAAGGAAGCAAGATCACTCAGAAATATTTTCATGTTTAGAGAGTCTGAAAAGAGCTCAAAGACGACTATAAGGGGTTCCTTTTTTGTATATCCATGCGAGTCCGAAAAAGTGATAAAAGTCTACTCGGTTACATTCTCATGTTTTTTTGAGAACGAGAAAGAACAAAGACTAAGCTTGGTATTCCCCCAGCTTGAAAGCTAGTGGCTTAACTCTAGAATGATCATCAACGGCTGGAGACATGCCCTACAAGATTCAATTCATTCACTGATTGTGAGGTTGTCACCAATTTCTCTACTAGATGGAGAAAAAGGATAAGAGTGGATGAAAAGAAGGTTCAAGAGAGGTGACTGTTTCATTTTTTAACGAGATTGACATAGAAAAAGAACTATGCTTAGGGATCTATGTTCAATCCCCAGATTGTTGTTTCATTTTTTAATGAGCTTGGTACAGGAAGGAAAACTATGCTCAAAGTTTCTGTTTCATTTTTTAACGAGCTTTCTACAGAGAAGAGAAACTATGCTCGTGACCTTTGTTTCATTTTTTAACGAGCTTGCCACAAAGAAGAGAAACTATGCTCGTAACCTTTGTTTCATTTTTTAACGAGCTTGCCACAGAGAAGAGAAATTGTGCTCGTAGCCTTTGTTTCATTTTTTAACGAGCTTGCCATAGAGAGAAAAACTATGCTCGTGGACTCTTCTTGATCATGGCTTCCAAGAGAATAACGTTCTGGAAGGATACCATGTCAAGGGACAAAAATCGGTCATGGATTCCTATAGATCTTCACTGGATGGAAGAAAATCACTCTAGAAGGAACACATGCCGAGGGTCACGATAGGGGTAAGGATATAAGGCTCAAATAACCCTACTGAGGAGATCACCATGTCACCTACCAGATCCAAATCATCAGAATTTGAAGTCATGGGGGACAACGAAACATAATTGACATGCAGCGGGGGCGATAATGTCGTCATATAAGAACCATTCAGGGAGGTAATCCAGTCAGGAACGATGAAGGAAAGTTGATTAATAGTCATAATTCTTCCATCGTGAGGGAAAGATATCACACGAAAAAGAGTGGAAACAATATCTTTCATGGAATAGACATAATCCCACCCAAGGAGTAAAGAGAAATCCAAGGGGTCTCAAACTACCATGACATCAATAAAGACAATTTTCCCTCCCAAAGTTACCAGAAACTGAGGAAGGGTCCCTAAAGGTTGACTAGTTATTTTGTTAAAATCTAACAGATTCTGTGTAACCGACATAAGCTAACTACAAGTCAAAGCATGCCAAGCAACAGAGGACAAAATACTAAAGGGAATGTGATGCATTATCATCCCTCACGACAAGCAAAACCAACGTGGAAGCAAGAAGACAGTTGGAAGACGTCCAGCGCAAGTTTTTGAAATTCCCTTGAAGTCGATGTGCAAACATAAATGAGATCATTTAATTATGGAACCTTCGTAAAATGTAATCAGACCTCGATCCATACGCTCTCGTCTGAGATAGACAGAGGCATTTATAGTAGTAAATCTAAGTAGGTAGAATTGAATTTGTAGATTAGACAGTTCTAGAAGAAAAGAGTGAAATGGGATATAGACACCCTCATTGTGCATTGTAACATTAACAGGAGTAAGAAGAACCTAGAGCATAGGATAATAGCAGAGAGTTGTAGAAAAAACCCATGTATAGATCTTGAATTAATAGAAGAAGTTGATTCAAATTCATGGTTGTTGTGTTATTCTCTGTGTATGTGTGTTGAATGCTCTACTTATGAGAATTACGTCCTGTTGTGCATTTGTTATCATGCTGTGTGTATGATTTCATGTGTCGAGATTGAAATCTGAGAGGAAGTGAGGTGAGTTACAATTGTTTCTCTTTTGAGCGAGGATTTCCTACAAGGAGTGCAGTTGAAGTCGTCTGCAAGGAGTGCATTGACAGAAGGCTCAGAGAGATAGCTTTTGTTCTCATTCGTTGTGAAGGTGCAGTTAGACGTAGAGTCATGCAAGGGACGTGCAGGCTAAGGAGAGTCTCAGTCGTGACACTGAGTAGAAGCTTTGGAGGACTACTGCTATGGGCACACGCAGAGTCAAAGGAAGCTCGAACAGTTGAAGTGTTCACAGGTTTGCCGCAAGGAGTGCATGCAAAGAACCTCGTTGAGGTTGGAGTAATTTAGCAAAGCTCAGGAAGGGTAGGCCTCTGAGTCGCTAAAGATCAGCGTAGATAAGTGTGACTTGAAGTCGGGGAGAAACATCGCAGGTTGGCGAAGCGGCGAAGGAGTCTCATGGAGAGACACTCTTTTCAATTCGTGGATTATACAGGGAAGAATGGACGGTCGAAATCCTCTGAGGAGATTTCGCGAAGTTCCGAGGATCGTTAGATCTTGCAGAGGTACAAGGGGGTTACAGTGAGAAGATTCCAAAGAGTTTGAAGCTCAGGGGAGGCAGAGCCGTTGAGTTAGAGTCACAGGAGCCGTTAGATCTACACATGGTATCGTGTATCGAGGATTCACAAGTTGAAGCCCCAAAAGTTGTGCAACAAGAACAGCAATATCGCGAGATGCGATATCCCTACAAGATCAGAGCCGTTTGTTGTGGAGGATGCGTGTAAGGAGATTCTTTCATCTCGTGGATTCGAACATCGGAGGACTGAAAGGGAGGTCCTTCAGCTTCACGAGTGGCGAATTGGCGAGAAGGATGAGAGCTGTCTATCTGAGGAAGACAGGTGGTGAGAGATCGAGAGATCTCGCGAATTCAGGAGTTCGCAGGGTGAGAGCCCAAACATTGGGTACTCCAAGTCATGAGGATGCGAGGAACGAGGAGGATAACTGTTGGATACATATTGTAGGAGGACCATTGGATCTACGCATGGGATTGTGTACCAGAGCCTCACAAGAAAAGACTCAAGGATTTGGGCACGGGGATCACGAGACTGCGAGAAGCGATATCTCGACAGCTGGAGGATAGTGTGGGCTATAGCAAAGTCGGCGAGTGGAGTACAGGTGGAAAAAACCATCAGAGGTTTGGCGTCTCAGGCATCGGGAGTCAACAAGAAAATTAATCGACCTCGCGAGTAGCGAAGTCGCGAGGTAGAAATATTGTGAGTATCGACGTCTCAGGTCTCGGGAGTCGAGGAAGGAGTCATTTGATCTCGTGAGTGGCGAAATCGCGAGGGAGCGAGATTGCAAGTTCGGCATTTCGATGTCTCGTGTATCGGGGATTGGAAAGTCGAGCGCTCGGTGTCGTGAGTGACGAGATCACGATAAGGACAGAAGTCCCGACAAGGCGAGAGGAAGTCAGCGTCGACCAAAACCATCGGGTCTCAGGGATTTGAGGACCCAAAGATAGATCGTAAACTTCCGAAGCGGCGAGTTCTGATTCCTCGATAAGCACAGGAAGAGGGGTTGCACGAAGTGATCTGTGGGTGCAGATTTCCCGAAAGGGAAATAGAAGATCCTTTGAGTTCTTCGGGCCGAAAGAGAAAGAAGGTCCTGTGGGAGCGGACGTGCCTGGGTGGTGCGCCCTGCGTCAAGTGGTATCAGAGCATAGAAAATCTTCTTTGCTTTCTATAGCAGAGGACAAGGAGAATTCACCATGCCACCAAGGAGAAGAGGTAGACAATCACCTGATCCAGAGGAGGAAAGGGAAATGTCCAGAGAAAGAGGTAGGCAAGTACAGAATCCAGACATGGAGAGAGGAATGCAAAATCTTCGTGCCAGAATGGAGGACATGGAGATAAGAGAAAGGTGAAGAGCTGATGTGGGAGATATCATTGAATCCGAGGATGAAGGTGATGCTGGACATGAAGAAGAAGAAATCCCAGTGGAAGATGCAGCCAATGAGCAGTTAATTAAGTCCATCGCTTGAATGAGTTCGAAAACAAAGATGGACATTCCAGCTTATGAAGGGAATCTGGATGCAGAAGAACTTCTGGACTGGATTAGAGATCTTGATACTTATTTCGATTATGAGGATATCAAAGAAGATAAGAAGGTTAGGCATGCTATCACAAGACTGAAGGGACACGCAGCATTATGGTGGG
>JASDQU010105320.1:81241-105548 GCA_032191745.1 Picea mariana
AGGTTGACCTCATCTTGAGGATCTCTCCTTATCTTTTGTGAATTAGTTTTGACTTTCTATTTTTAGAATATCAGATCCATTGTTTTAGGATCTGAAACTGATTGTAAGAGGCTATAAAGCCAAAGACATTTGGAGTTCTAGAGGTTCGATTTTGGATAGAAGATTAGCTATTGTACTCAGACTTATATGTTAATACAGATCACAGGTTCCTTTCGATTTTGATTGTCAGTTTTCCATCATTCTTTCTGCATTATTATCTGTGTTGTCAAGCTTTGAATGGTTTTCATCCCATTTTTTAGCTCATAGCCTGATAATAATTCTTTTGATTGTCTCTTAGACCCTACATTGTACTAGTTTAGTTACAATCTGTTCTTCACCCACTTTAAATCTATCTGCTGATTAATCAATCTTTGAGAGCACTGTCTATTTGTTTATCATTTTCATGTTTGAATGCCATAAGATATATTGAGTTGTCCCATTGATCCACATTCACAAAATACAAAAACATCCATTTCTTAAGTTACCAAGCACCTCTGGTCTGCAACCACAGAGGGTTTCTTGGAGTGATAACAGAATCAACAAAAAAGACAGAAAAACCACTCCCAAGAAGATTTTTTGCAGAAAAAAGGGGTAGCGCTCCCCCAAAAGGGAACACAGAGCATTCCAACACTTTGTAGAAGGCTGCAAGGGAGTGCCAATGCCCTGGTGATAAGGGAAGGGGAGCGCTAGTATCTAAAAACTCAGAAATTTTCCCAGAAATCCAAAAAAACTCAGAAAAAATACAAAAATCTAGTGTGTAAGATGAAACAAAAGCCAAAAATAATATCTAAGGATTAGAGACACATCCTAGAGAATATCAAATGAATGGGTAGAGGGCCAAAATAAGATTTGGGAATGGGAAAAAAAATCATAGCTCCTCCCCAGTGGAGTCGCGAATTTTTGTTGTAGGTGAATCCCCCTACGGACAAGTGGATTCCCTCTTGGTCTCTAGACTTCTAAGGCCAAGATAGAAAGTTATTAACATGGAAATTGACTTCCTTTTAGATCTAATCAAGCTAATGAATGAAAGATAAGAAGAAATATATGTACCTTATGAACGACATTTTTTCTTGCAAAGTCCTGGCTGAGCTTCAATCCTGAGCTCCCTGATAGGTCCTGTAGGACAAACAAAGATACAATGGACTTCCTAATCTACTAAGATTATCTCAATCATAGATCCATCTACTGCAGACAAACTCATATGGAACAAACATAAGTTTGAAAGAAACAGGCCAAGCATTGATTATTAATGAGAACAAGTAAAAGTACTTACAATCATTTGAATGAAGGTGCAACAACTTCTTCCAGTTCTCCTTTTCCAACCCCTTTGCTCAATCAATCTCCACCGATTGCTTTGATGACATCTCACTCATGAGATCATAAGTTTGATGTAATTCTCAAACTCCATTGTCTGTCAATACTACTTATAGGATCATAAGTTAGGTATAATTCTCAATCTTCCTTGTTCTGTCAATACCACTTATAGGATCATAAGTTTGGTATCAAACTCTAGTATCTATTATTTTCCATGTCTTTCAATACCACTTATAGGATCATAATTTCGGTATCAATCTCTAGTCTTTATTCTTCCTTTCACCATGAGAAGGCCTCCTTATATAACCTTGGAGAGGTCCAACTACTTGAGAGATCTTTGGGATGATTTGAGGATTCCTCTCCTTCAGTTGAGGATCTCCCCTAAGATCATGCCTTGACCATCTATTTGAATCCAACCACCTTCAGGAATTGAGGGATTCTTCCTTGATTTGCCTCAACAAACCCAAAATTTTCTCAGAAAAGGGTAGCGCTCCCCCAAAAGGGTGCACAGGGTGCTCAAGAACTATCCCAAAGAGGCTTAGGGAGTGCCATCACTCCCTGACAGTGGGTAGGGGAGCGCTCCTCTCCAAAATTTAGTTTTTTAATGGTTTTTCCAATGGCAAAAGGCTTGTACCTCCTGTCAAGTGATTTCTCTTCTTCCAAACTAACCTTTGAGGTGTCTTAAGTGTCTTTGTGATGTCATTAGAGGCACGACATATGCAAGATGGTAGTATATTGTTTGTGACACTTGCAACACTTGTAGTCATGTGACACTTGCGGACAAGATGCAACACTTTCAACACTATCAAAGTGAGTAATTTTGAGGTGTAACACTTTGATTCCATATTTTTCTAATCTTTGTGAAATTTTAATGTCGTGTTTTTTGTTCAATTTCAACATTCTTTGCATCCACCATTGTCAATATTTCAAGAAACTTGAGCTTCCAAATCCTCCATCGAGTCCTTTCACCTCCCATGTTGGGGTTACACTTCCATCTAAATGAGGCTTGGGAGAATACCTTGTTCCACCATTACCATCTTCAACTGCACATGCATTTACTCAATCAATCTTACGTGTGGTCCTTGCTTGAAATATTCTAGTACTTTGGTCAAAGATTGATCACATTCCATCATGAATTCCAAAGCATAACATTCAACGAAGACTTTTAACCAAAATTGAATCACTCGGGGTCAAATTATGGTCATACAATTAGATATTTAACAAATTATTACCAGTCCACCCAATTCTTAGCTATGAAAAAAATGATAATATTGCTTCTCTACAAATATTTCCAACTATTCATGTAGATTTTCTTGAAAATTTGCCCAAAACTTCTCATGTAAACACACAAACAAGTTCTTCTACTTATATATTGCTAAAACCTCACCTACATATGCACTTTCTTGGAACACCTACCCATGTACCTACACTTCCAGACAATCTTGAGGCTAATCTTTTGATGGCCTCCACTACATATCTGCTACTCTACATTTGTCAAGGTCATGAAAACCAAAACCATGTTGATGGCTTGTTTATATATCCAAGGTCCACAAAATGCGTAGAAAAAAGGTCCACAATAGTTTAGTATAGCGATGTATCCAACCTTTCAAAGGAAGGAGGTCTCACATGAGCCATGTTTGATAGTTTCCAAGTAATTAAGGTGTAGAGTAATGTAACATAGTGGGAATGTACAATCCATTTGTTAACCTTTAATCAAATGCATCTAAGAAAACAAAAAAATATGTATGCACAAATATCACAAATATTTAAACATCATCAAGATACACCATAATAAATTAAAAATGAGTAGCCTCATAATGCAGTCCCATTATATTAAGTAAAGTATGGATTACATCTAGGGATTATTCCTTTTACATTACTAGAGTTCAAAAGTCTCATAGTCGGGAAAACCTACACATCTTATAGTATGGAAAACTATCTTTCCAGGGATATGGCCGTGCTTATTTCTCCGCGACTTCAACTCATACATGCACTAGAGATGGAAGTGCTATTGTTGCGTGTGCTAGACTGCCTCTAAAGGTTAATGATTATGTTTTTAATTTTAAATACTTGTGATGAAAAGATGATAAATACTAAATATACCTTTTTCAGCTTGACTCAAAGCATTTTCCTTTTTTTTTTCAAGATCTTGAATTTGTCCAGTTTCATCCTATAGGAATATATGGTGCAGGTCGCCTCATCAATGAAGGTATTGACTTCCTCATTGGATTACATTTGTTTGCATACTTCATTATCATTAAATGAATACTGATGGCCCATGAAATCGATAGGATATTAGTTATACAGTATATAACTTCATAGCATGCTTCTGATTGAATCATTAATGTGAATTTAGATGATGCAAGGCATAACCACATTTCTTCTCTAGAAAAATATTCTTCTTAAGTAGGTTATAGATAATGGAAATGCATCTTTGTATTCTTTTATCTATTTTAATACAAGATAAGCATGGTGCACTACTTGGAGTTTCTTTGTGATTTTCGAGATAGCTTTTCATGCACATGTTGGGAACTTTCTCTTGACTGACTTTCTTGTTCATGGATGAGGATTAGACCCATGAAAACTAGGTGTAATATCCTAGACAAATTTAGCATGCTTTAAGGGTTTTTGAGGTGATGTTTGATGGAACATATTATGGGCCTTGAGATATTCTTGGATAATTTTTTGGATGGTTCCTGTCTCATCTACAAGAGAAGAAAATTTTAGAGAGATAGGGGGATTAGTTATTTTTGAGGCCTCCCGCTTCTTGTACTTGCACTTTAGTATTCCACATTCTACTCCCTCTCAAGTCAGACTGGACACTTGGTATCAATGGGATTATTCAATAGTATACAACCCACCCATTGTAATTTAAAAAAAAAATCTATTCTTTTCCAACATATGTACCCTGGATTCTGTTCGGTGTTCCCTTCCCCCATTTCAGGGGTATGCTAGTATTACTACATGACCATTACCTAGATTTTGAACCTTTTGGACATTGTTGCAACTCTTTCTCCAATACTAGTGCAATCAAATTGGTTGATTGCAACATATATGGGTTCTACCTATGTTCCCATGTCTCAATAGCTTGATAAGAAAACATATATTAGGCCCATGAATTCTCTCCTAACCTTGGAATTATATAAAGAAGGGTTATCTTTGATCAATAATTGTTCCTTTGCTTTGTAGGTCGACTGATCGACATAGCTCTAACTAGCTATATTCAAGTGTAGATACACGTTCCTTTCAAGCATAGAAGCTGGAGTTTGGGGAATCTCTGTATTCAGTGGCATAACCCCAGAGGAACAATCCAACCTGGGTGCCTTCATATGGAGGGAGCCTGGAAATATCAATGCAATCAGTTCACAGGCGTGAAAGCAAGCCTTTATATATTTGATTTATTGATACCACATACCACCATGAACAGGCTCATAAATACACAGGTTCATTCGTCGGGAATATGTGATCAAGCTATATTCATTTTGTTTTTAAAACCAACAGAAGGAGTGGAAATAGCAACACAAGTTCGTTGCAAGCCATTGATGAGTTTTTACTCTGCCAAGATTTTTCGTCTCTATTGCCACGATTTTTCAACGCACCTTTCCAATCTTTTTCATCACACGTATGGCATCTGTGTCGTAAGGTATTGGTAATTTTTTACTCTGACAAGATGTTTTGTCTCTATTGCGATGATTTTTGTTGCAACTTGCGATGCTTTTTGGTCGTAAGTATGGCATCTGCATCGTAAGGTGTTGGTGAAGTTTTTACTTTGGCATGCTTTTTCGTCCTTATTGCGACGATATGTTGTCGCTATTTCCACAATTATTAAGGTAAACATATCTTTAAGATGATGACACATGGTGGCCTTATGTCGCCATTGTTTTGACGAATACCTGGTGCATGGATATAGTGACGAAAAAAGTTCCACCAAAAATAGCCTTTTCTTTCATGGAAAGTGCGACGAATATGTGTGGCAATAGCAACGAAAAATTGTGGAAAATTTGGTCATATGTAGTAGTGTCTTATCTCTTTGCAGCGGTTTGGTCTTCCTTTTGAGGGTAAATACCATATTTTCAGTGATCTACGAGGTGGTTGGTCAACCATAATGATTAAATGTGTTTCAAAAGATACACAATTAACCTATGGTCAACTAGACTCAGACCAAATATCACCCCCTACCAATCTAGTTAATCAACAACCAAATTGTCTGGGACAAGCCTTCTGAAAACTAGATTTCCAATGTGATGAAATCCATGGAAACCTAACTAGTGAAGGATGTGAGACAATTACGTAGCCCCAATCAAAACATCCCTTCTCGGTGAAAGTATCCCTATGAAGGCAGACACCCTCTAGGGGTACTAAAATAGGTGATCAACGTCTGCCTCAGGTACTATGGGGATTTCCCACTCACAGTCACCTATGTAGACTCCTAGCACATACCACTAAGGTTACCACCGTGCAACAAATAACTAGGAGAATAGTCAAAGATCAAACCACGTGTATGGGTAGGGTAGCTAATCCTAAAATCCCAAAAGCTCTACCCCACACATAGGTCAAGCTCTCTTGGGATCCCCATACACATACTAGTCCAATTCATCTAACAAAGACTTCAATGATCAGAGTGGGAAGATCACTCTACTCGCTTCGATGTGATATACTACTTAAGTTTTGTGTTAGAGGAGGCTCCTGGCACACTTGTTGCAACATTGTATTTACTCCCTAATGACTCTAGTTTTATTTTTCATCATTGGAGAAATTACTCTCCAACTTATTCCAAGTCTCTAAGTCCTATCTAAAGTGGGTTTTCTATAAAAAAAATGATTAATTTTAAATTAAGTTCTTATTTATTAAGTTTGTTGAATACTCCAAGGGTATATGGATGCAACTGTAGTGATGTTTTGGACTATTTAAACAAAAAGCGAGAGGAAAATATGAAATGAAACTTTCATTTTGATGAAATCTAGATAAGGGGAAGAAGAGGTCTTTTTCACTTTAATTTTGTAAAATAAAAAATCAACAAATCATCCTTACTCTCTTTCATCACTCAAACATTCCAATCAACCAAACAAGATTTCTAAAGCAATTTTTTCCAATGAGAGAGATACTCAAAAGATAACACCCTAAAAATGCAAGATTGCATTTTTTCTTTTTCTTCTAATGAAATAAAAAATAAAACACACACATGCAAGCCAAAACAACCAAAAGAAGGATAACAAGAAGTTGATATTGGTAGTGATGAAAGTATGCACACTCCAATGTCTACACTAACAACAAAAAACCAAAACTTTGCAAATGAAAGGGGCCTAAAGAGGAAACCAAGAAAATAAATCAAATCCAAATGGGACTATGAACCACTCCAAAAGAGAATTTCAGACCCCTAAATTCATGAGCAACACTCCAATGTAATTCTGGAAAGAGGTCCTAAAATGCTCCGAAAGGGATGATCACAAAACAAAATTTTCCCTTATATTTTTTTATATCATGCAAAGAATAATGAAAAATTACTACCAAGACTAAGTTATAAATGTTCTCTTTCCCAAGAATAGGGACCCTGGGCTTCAAAATTCCCTGTCGCAGGATGTAAAAAAATTTCTCTGTCGCTAGTCAACAGTATTGCAACTAGCAACACTATCTCTCTATCTCTAACAAACAAAAGACACACCACAATGTTTTTGAAAACAAAATTGGATCTGGCCCGGAGAAGTCAAATATGGAATATATTCTCTTTCAGAGGGTGATGGGGAAGACAATAACTTACTCAAAAACACATTCAAAGGATAAATTCAAGAAAGGGTATTCCAAAATAAGGAAATAACATGATATCAACCCCCAATGGTGTCGCCAATTTTTATACGAAGGATTTTGATCAATAGAATAACCATAGCTCCCTTGGATCTGCTCTTGATCCAAAACATATAGAGGGATATACAACAATAACTTTACACCCTAGATCAATCCAATTTATCCTATTATGATATGAGAATGAATGGAATTTGCACCTTATTTATGAAGGTTGTCCTTGCCTATCCTTGGATGATGAATCTCTCGAGATCCCACTCCAACTCTTTATCGCCATTTTACTTGCACACAAAATATAAGAAACACCATTCTCCAATCTATCCAAGATAAAGGAAAGCAAATTTGAACTAAATCTATTTTAATCTACTTAAGGAGAGAATAAAATTTCATAAGCAAGACATAATCATTGATTAAACAATAATTGAAAGGGGGAAACAATATTTATATATATTAATAAAAAGCAGACAACATTACATTGGGTTTACCATAAGCCTTGAGTCTCGATGCAAGCTGCTCCGGTACCCTTGGCTCCAACTCCTCCTTGGTACTCTCTCAAGTTAAGGCTGACTTTCAAGAAAAGAGATGGCTGATGAAGCTCCTATGTGTTCAATTAGTGTAACTTTACTATTATTTCTATTTCTATCATATAGTTCCTTTATTTTCATAGAGTGATGGAAGGAGATGAGTAGGCCTCTATAACTTTGATTAACTTGGATTTCTTGAGTGGGATGAGTTAAAATCTATTATTGATTTCCTCAAATGTATCAAATATCTTCTACTTTAATCGTCAGAGAGTTTCCTCAAGTGTATAAAAAATTCATTTGATTGGGGTGTCACAGTTTGAACAATTTCATATAGTGACATGTCCCTGGTTGCTAGGGATGTGAAGCGTGAAACCCCTAAAAAAGGTTTAATTCTTAGGAAAAATGGTTGTGTCTTTTTAGCATGTCTTCCTTTGAGTTTTAGGGTGAAAAATATAGCTATAACAATGTAGAATGAGACAACAAGGATTGATAATTTCTAACTTGGAAGGTGAAATTATCAATGGGTCGACAAAAAACTGACACGTCTCCTTCAAGGTGTTTAACCTTCTCTTCTATGTTGTCTTGCTTCTTATAGTAGACCTTCTCCACATGTCCAACCTTTCCATAATATTAGCATGTCATCTTCTTTTGATTCTGACAAGGTGCATCTATCTACCCTTTGGGTTTTTGGTTGAGTCATCCAGGTCTCTGTATAGGAGTATCAAACCATCCTCTTTCCTTATGATTTGAGTTACCCTTTCCTTTGAGCAAGTGGTCTTGATATTTACCACCAAGATTTCCTTCATCACACAATATGTGTTGACTAGTGATCAATAGGCTATAGAAATATTCAAAAGTGTAATTATTACCATATTCCTTGTGTTCCTTCCAGTTGGTGCGAAAAGTTGAAACAAACACGTCAAATGGTGTTCCCAAATTCATAAGGACCCACTTGATGAGTTTTTTGTCTTTCTTCTAATAATTATTTCCACATTTTCCCAATTTCAATTGAAGTTCCTTCACACATGACAAATAGTCGTATATTTTATCAATATGATAAGGATCAAGAGAGATCAACTCTTTCTTCAATTACATGATGTGGATTTCATTGACTCTGTTAGACAACTTTAACTTATTCCAGACTTGATGAGGGTAGTCGATTCCATTGATGTGAAAATGAATCTCTTGCGAGATATAGGTCGTGATGACCCCTACAACCTCATCCTTCTTTCCATCAACAATAAAATTTTCCTGATCATTTATTGGATCTAGAATCATAGACTTCATATATTGCCACATCCCTTTACTCTTCAATAAGGTTTCCATGTTTGGTTCCCATACTGCATAATTTGATACATTCAAAATTATGAGATTGATATTTGAATCCATCCTTGATATATAAACATATTATATCTTTTTCCACAAGTTATAGTCTACAAATCACTAGCCCAAATTCAATCACACAATAGATCAGGCTCAACACAATTTTCAGACAATAGAAGAGGTCACAACCATCAACTCTAATACCATGTTTGGGATTGGGTGTAACCTGATAAGAAACAAATAAACAAAACTATAGATAATCGAAGAGGAATAAGTTTCAAATATAATAGGTGGTGTCTAAAGACATTGTTACAACACTTAACCACAACACATTGTGATAAAAAAATCACAATCCATGTTGGAAATTTTTACACAACAACAATATTGACATGATGATAATAACCCATCAGGTCTGCTATTTATCACTTCAATATCTAACCAAATTATATGGAATTGGGAAGATTGTGTCCACATATAACCGTCGGTGGTTAGAGTTGACTCCATCAAATCCATGTTGTCTATTGAACTCGACAAGGATTCTCAACCCAAATGTCCATTCGTCCAACTCGTAGTCGATTTCTAGGTTGATCAATCCATCGATCGAATGTCTTCAATTGTTCGACGGATGTCTAATCGAAAGGGTTGTCGACTACTCGAAGAACTTATGTAAAGATGTGGTCGATGGCTTGACCAATTGTTTCCAAATGTAGGTCGACCACTCAACTGATTGATTCCAAGATAAGTGTGATCAAGAATCAAAACTTGATGTTACAACAACAAGTACTAATGTCAGAAAGTGGTACTATCCAATGGAACTCGAGCAACAACATAAAGGAGGTGATGTTATTATAGACCTGGGGTCTCCAAATCAAACTGTCGATGGTACAAGTCTACACCATGCGAATAGATGTTCTAAAGTATAACATAGTGAGACACTATTTGATTATTGGTCATTGAAGTATATTGTTGACAAATGTGAGACAACCCACCTATAACGATAATGGGTGTCAAGTTACCTAGTACATTCTAGAAAGTGAGAATAAATGAGTTGATGTTTAGTAGTTATAGAATCTATTGATCATGTGAAATTGGTATATTCCCACTATAAATAGTGAGGGAACCTTCCACTGATGACTACAAGCCCCAAGGTACTTGTTGGCCTCCCATTTTTTCATAATTAAATAATGTGTTTTCCACTAACATCCTACTTTTATACCTAAACTTGGCCATATTATCATAGAATTCCATGCTTCTAATCCCAAAACCTGTCAACAAGCACTTAGAGGTAATTGTTTCTTATTTTATTGTATTTCCTAAGTTCTTAGTAGATTAGAACGAGCTTTTAAGATAAATTTACTAATGAAGAATTGTTCATCTTAGTTCATGTACCTAGTGTTTAGTTCCTACACTTGACCTCCATGGTTAGGATATGTGCACACACCCAAATGGCCACAAGAGTTTTTAAGATTTAGATGTCAGCATGGTATGCTTCCATTGGTTCACGTCCAAGTCGCACATGACAACTTCCAACTCATGGTCAACATTCTTGTCAAAATTAAAAGTAGTTTTCAGGAAGTCAACTTATGATGTGATTTCTAGGAAAATGAACATGAATCCAACAATTTCAAAACACGGGTTTTGTGGAGGATGGTCCAAATTGTATATAACTGAAGCATATTTTCAAAATCAGGCACTGTTAGGAATTTATGAATGGTTTTGTAAAATAGGTTTTCCTAGATTTATGTTGCGACCCATTTTCAAGTTATTCAATGAATTACGGTTCAAATATTTTTTTCTATGCTCCATATGGAAGGCTCCATGATGGAAGATCAATCTGTTTGTTTTGCATAATTTCTACGTTTGTCCTGAATGGATATATAAGATTAGAGAGGGTTTAATCTCATGGTTAGCATAACTATTTCTAATGCTCTGTTCTACGATATTGAAGGGATCACTCTCAACTATGCACTTAGGTATCTTCCTATATATATTGATTTACTTTGTAATGTAATGATAATGAAGACAAAAAATCTATTGAATTGAAGTTATGGAGCCTGTGTGATTTGTTGTTAATTCCTATCATAGTTTGATGCATATGAACTGATGTGTGTGTTGTAGATTGGATATTATGTTCGTAATACAAACTCCAATTCTAGTTAATGGTGTTCATTCTATCTCATTATTGTAAGTATATAGCTCGCTACCAGATTGGCAAGGGCCCATCAATATAGAATGCATAGCTAGTTTGTATTTTATTTTGTTAATTTAGTTTGCAATTTCTTTTTGGTTATGCACTATAGTGATTTGATTGTTGTATGCAGTGTTATTTCAGCTTGATTTAGATCATTTTACTAGCCATAGGCTTGTGGTTTATCTCATACTTAGACATACTAAAGTTTTATTTATTTCTCATTTAGTTTAACATTTAATTTGTTGCCTTTCTTTTATGTCAATGCAATTTAATGGATTTAAACATGTTATAGTTATTGGAACCCTTTAAGAATTGAACTAATCAGTGATATAAGTACATGAACACTCAAAGTGAAAGAGAGTACTTCGATCCATTTGTAAAGAGAAGGTCTTAAGAGAATAATAACTATTTTTATTCTGATCTATACTAATTTACTCCAAGTAAATGAATATGTTAATATGAATGAAAATGTTCTACTTGAGTCATAATTGCACAAGGATAAATAATTTGGATGCAAAGAGAAACATTACCAACAAAGACTTGTTATACTTAACATATGAACTTGCATCTTTAGTTTATGTGCTTGATTTAGTTGATATATTTCATTCCTTACCTTTTTGAGCTAATAATTTTAGGATTAGATCACTGGAAACTTGCAAAGAGTTTAACTCATGTTTTATCGAATGATTTGAATATTATCTCGAATCGTATTTTTCCTCTACATTTTCATGTTTATTAAAGTTAAGCTACAATAATTAGAATTCATTAAGTTTTACAAGTTAATCATCTCTCGGAGTGCATGAACACTTCTCAAGTGAAAGATTGCAACACATGCCATCAATGAAACCCAAGCTAATGAACTAATCATTGTTCTTAGGTTTGATTTTTGGTTTTAAGTACTTTGAATCCCTCATACATTGAAATCTTAAGTATTCATTGATTAAAAAAGATCTCATTAAAAAACACACTTATGCATAGACCACACATCTTGACATAGTATGTCATGCCCTTGTTCATCTTGATATAAATTTGTGAATGCAAGATTAAGGTGTCTGAGATTTACTTTTGGTTTATTTGAATTGGTTTTTGTGTGGTTGAATGCCTATTTGTTTTTTGGATTAATGTCTTTAGTGACAGGTCATGTGATTTCATTTATTTCATTTTGAAGTGTGTTTTACCGACATTAGTTGTTAGCATGATATAGAATAGGCTTTGATGCTACATTTCATTTTCTTTCATTTCAAAGTCTACAAACTCCTAGATTGATAGATTAAATTCCAAGGATTTATACATATAAATAACCCAAAAGTGTTAATAAATACTCTAGATCCCTATCCTAGAGAAATATGAGATGAAGTCGATAGGAAAAGATCCAATGGAAGGAGGGAATTATGGAATCCCCCATCATCCAACACGAGGAACAACAGAAGACCAAATACTTGGAAAAACTCAGATTAAATATTGAAAGAAACCACAACCAAGTATGTCTCTCGCATGCACTAGATGGAATAATGCATGAAAAAGACCCTATAAATAGCTGCCAATAATTAAAACCAATGACAGAGGCGAGGAAACCACCAATGGGGTCAAATGGAATACAAGGTACTACATGAATCCCAAAGTGTGAATAACGTTCTTATTGTTGAACACAAGGGAAACAATTCAATCAACGACCAATGATTAAGTGTCTTTTGCTCAGCACAAGGTCACCTATCAATCATGTAAATAGGGCCAGGGTGCGACTCTAGGTCAAAATATCAGAGCAATGTGTTGTAGTTAATAAGAATTGACCCACTAATAGGAAGTCAATGAGGACCTTCCACACTAGCATGAGTATAGGAAAAAGATTCTTGTTGATTTTAAGAAGTATTTGACAACAAGAAGGATGAAATACAAAGTCAATAGTTCTGAGGAGAGGTTGACACATGATGAAACTTTTCCATGCCCCATATTATTATTATTTAAATAACAATAATAATAATAATAAGAAGAAGAAGAAGAAGAAGAAGAAAGGAACATAATTATCCTAAAGGGATCATCCCCATATTATTATTATACTCCCTTAATATTATTTATTTATTTATATAGTAATGATATGGGAATGATACCTTTAGGATAATTATTGTGCTTTCTTCTTCCTCTTATTTATTTAAATAATAATAATATGGGGCATGACAAACTTCCCTTGCACAAAATAATGACACAAAAGTGACTTGGGAAACATAGACTCAAAGATGAACAATGACATGAGTCTGTGACACAGGAGGCATCGAAAAAATATCCATAGTGAGTCGAAGAATAACCAGTTAGAGGAGTAAAAACTTTATGTTACTAGTTCAGTTTCCTAAAGCCACACTAAACCCAATCTGTTGAGACATAGACTCAAAACTTTGTTCTTTGTTCAAGGGCGACTCAAATACTGCCAAAATGATGAAGAGAAGACTCTTTCCCATCCTCTTTTTTTGTTATTTGATGTTTTTATCTTTTTCATATTGGAAAGTTTGAAAAATAATAGAAGAATACTATAGTACAATAGAGGAAATAAGCATTGTAGGAAGGAAAACTAGTTCCATGTGCAAGGAACATACAAATGCTTAATGTAAGGAAACACGTGCATGATATGGACACTTGGGAAAAATTTTCCTCTAGGGATAGATGTGTCAAGTCAGAAAGGAAAATATTGCAAGGCTAACAACTAATGAGAATGCATAAGAATGAGGCTAAACAACAACAAACTAAAACAAGAATTAGGCTCAAAAGCGCAAGTAGTAAAGATGTAATGTTGTTAAAACTTAACACAAGACATGAGATCCTCGTGGGTAATGACCAAAATATATATTGAGAAGAAAAATGAGATTTCAACACAATGTCATGGTAGGATAAGGCTGAGCTCTTGAGCCTATGAAAATACTATAGAATGAGCATTGAAAGGGAAAACACAGTGTTATCTAGGGCACCCATGAACGAAAGGATCTACCAAAAACAAGAAGACACTTATATTTAATGAGAAAAGTTCATGTCACAAGTGGGTGGGATCAACCCTAAGTCAGATGTATAAACATCACTGAATATACAATACGCAATGTAGAAAATTCCCTACTCTATATGCCAGTATGCGATAACATTACCTACGAAGAGTCAAGCATGGAATGAAAGGATAAAAAACACATATTTATGACATCCTTCTTGAAAAAAAATCACCATTAACCATCGTCTACACTTGAAATTCAGTCCATTAGGTGTAAAAATCATAATAAGGGTTAAAAATTATAGTTAAGTTGGTAAAGAATTGAATTAAATAGTGAAAAAAATAAGTTTTTACCATAACATTTTCATTATTACCAAAAATAATGCATTTTGGTGCAAATTACCCTTGAATATATGCAGATGAGTACAAATGCCACAATCAACAAAATCATACATCGTTGAGACTATGTAAGAGGCCTCTTCTCTCCAATTTCATCCATTTACTTTCCTTTTTCTTTTAAAAATTTATTAGTTTTATCAAATTTGAAAAGGGGGAAAAAATGTGTGCACCCTACTTTGGCATTGGGTGCATACGTGAATCCCTATATACACTAGACATGAAGGAAAACTGCATACATACACATATGTAGTCACTGTTACCCATCTAGAAGGTTGTTTAAAGTGAAAATTTAAAGTTCCAACCCTGTTCTTGAGCAAAAAATTGCAGGATGGTGATTTAATGGAAAGAAATAGAGCATGAAGAAATTAAAAATCGAGTGGTAGATGATCTAGAGGAAATGGAAGCCATCCAAAGAGGTGGTTTAAGAAAGTTTTTCAAAACAAGCAACATGAGAGCTAAAAAACAATTGTTGTGAATCCTAATAAACTATTGGGAACCCGATGCTTATGTACTCATGTTAGACAGGAAACTTGTAAAACTAGAGGTTGAAGATATATATTTCATAATTGGACTTTCCCTTCGCGGTGACATAGTCAACCTCGTGACTCGAGGTGGTGGGAAAATGACTATTGAAGAGTATATAGCCACTTATTGTGCCTCGGGCACTCAGAAAGTTGGGATTCAATTCCAAATTTACAACATCGAAAGTCTCAGCCTAAAAATAATCTTGTGTACCATCACTAGAATTTTAGGGTCAATGACACTCCATCAATAATTAATGCCACAAATGTATTATGCGGTAGAATGCTTGAGGCATACAATATTTTACTGGAGCTCATCATTATTGATGTGCATGAAAACTTAGTTAATAGAATGCAATATAGGAAATATGAAGAAATTTTGATAAGGTAACATGCTCTGCAGTTTCTTTTTCGAGAGTGTTCTAGCAATCAATCAAAGAGTTCTTTTTGGACCATACTATCTCATAGAACCTTGTATGAAATGATGGAGAAGAATCATGCACTGACAAGGGGGAGGGTGGCTGCCAAACCATACAGCTACATGCATGACTCCTTTTGAAGCGGTATATGGATAGAAGCCACCTTCAGTTCTCTCATACTTACCTGGTGCCTCGAAGGTCTAGGCGGTTGACCAAACACTTATAGTTTGAGAGGCTATTCTTTGTACCCTCAAAGATAATTTGGTCATGGCACAGAATCACATGAAGCAACAAGCTGATCAAGGTCGCTCTGAACATCAATTTGCAGAAGGGAATCAGGTGTTTCTTCGACTGCAACCTTACAAGAAAAATTCCCTCAAGGCCAAGCATTGTCAGAAGCTAGCGCCCAAATTTTATGGTCCTTATACTGTTCTCAAGCATGTGGGACAGGTGGCCTATCAGTTAGCTTTGCCCATTCATTCGAATCTACATCATCTTTTTCATGTTTCCTACTTAAAGAAGGTGATTGGAACTAAGTGCCAAATTCAAACCAACCTTCCCGAGTTAGTCGAAGAAGGATCCATTTGGCTACAGCCACAAGTAGTTTTGGACTAGCGTGAGTGTCGCCTACGTTAGAGAACCATCAAGGAAGTGTTAGTCCAGTGGAAAGATACAGCTCTAGCAGATGCCACTTGGGAACCAACTACCATTCTGCAACAATTTCCACATCTGAAGCCTTGAGGACAAGGTTGTTTTTAAAGGGGAGGACATGTTAGGGTCCTAACCCGCACATAGATAGAACAATATATTCAGATGTAATAAAGGTAAATATTAATAAGGCTTAAAATAGAATAAGTTGAATGTAAGAAGACCTAATAGAAGCTTCCGCTTCTAGAAGGATCCTCCTCTAGATGCTTCTTTTGATAGACATATTTAGTATAAATAGGAGTCGAGGGTATGAGAACCCTAGCTTGGAGATTATTGTAATAGATCTCTGCTCGACTGGAGGTTTCCCCCTCGAAGAGGTCCGTGAACATTGCTCTCAGAATCAAAGTGTTATTTCCGTTGTTATTCTTATATCAATGCAATGTTATTGTGGTGGTTGTTCTGGTTATATTACTATTATTTTGCCATTTCTAGCATTTTATTTACGTTCTGCATACTTTTTATATCTGGTATATTACATTCTTTATTTTGGTTTGACTAGTTTTGGTATGCAAAAAAGGTAGATTTGAATTTGAATAAAATGGTAGAGAAGTGAATTCAAGGACTCTTTTTCCTGCAAAACAATCTCTATCAAAATCCCCATCAAGATGCCATTGATAATCCAAGGACACAAAAGTAATAAATGGAGAGGGTCTCTTAATATTCCTTCTAGAGCTCTAAAATTTTGTTGCTAGCAAGGAAAGAATAAAGTCACATCTATAGCAATGTTATTGTAACATCCCCATTTTCAAACCCCAGACTAGTGATGAATATTGTACATGTAGTATATGGTCGAGAGACAAGCGATGTAATATGTAAATGATGTAAGTTGAATATAATGAATAAAATGTATTGTTAGTTGCAGATGGGCACAGATGGATATTTGGGGGCTAAGTTTCCACAAGAGAGGGAAGGGGTCCAGGGGGGGGGGAGAGTTTACCCATGTTTATTAAATCCAAACCCATTTCTTTCTAAATTATCCTCACCCTGAACCTTTTATTTTTTGATTGAGTGTTCTTGATCCAGATTATTTTCGACATGAAATGAGAGTGGAGATATAATAAATAAATGTACAAATATATATAAGATATTCAATAATATAACATAAATATATCATAGATGCAACCATAAACACAGAGATACAGTAATACACAATTTCTATTAATGAGCGAAATGTACAAAACTATAGAAATATTGGGTGAAAGACTCTCTAGAATGTTGACAACTTATCTTTGAGAAGAGATGTGATGGCTAATCACATTCACAATAAGATGATTACAACGAGGCTCTAAAGGCCTTTTTAACATAAATAAAATACAAAACCCTAACCCCGAAAGATGAAAAGCCAACAATTTTGTGGACCCTGTTTTGGGTAGTTTGGTGTATCAAATTCCTAAGGGCGTAACTTTGGCATACAATCTTCGTTTGGAGCATACGATAGCTTGTTGGAAACATATCCTCGAGAATATTCATTTTGGGGGCTCAAGCAGATCCTTTGGGTATAATTGAGGTGCTTGATCCCAAAAAAAATTCATTTAGGCCCTCAAAATGGCCCCAGAAGTTTAGGAACCGAAAAACTGCTAAAAATAGTAAGTTGCTAGAAGATTATTTTGAGCCAGTTGGAATAGGTGGGTGGCCACCGATATCCACCAGGATCAATCATCCCTCCATAGGAAGAAATGGTATCCATTCCATTGAGTGTTCAAGGGAGAGAGAAAAGCGTTTGGTGAATCTGCATCTTGATGAGTTGCTTGCCTTGTTGGAGAAGTTGTGTTGCTTAGCTTGCTGAAGGTTGTCACAAACCTGTGGCTGGAAGGGTTGAAACCTTTTAACCATTCTAACTACATAAGATGACTGTGTGCAGAAGGATTCTTTGCGCTTTGCTGCAATCTTGTTGACTTACTTCTATTGGATATAAGGTGCTTGGACCGAGGTTGTAGTGGTTGTAGTGAACTTTTGTTCACCTTTTGAACAGATTGTGAAGAAGTTGAATTTTGTATTATGAGATACTACCTTGCGACATTATTTAGGTGGGACAGTAGTCAGAACTACCTCTGGTCTCTTGTAGAGATTACCCCCCAGAGTAACAGTGAAACTACAGGGTCAAGACTCATAAATAACATGGCACTTCCACATATATGGTTGGCCCAAAAGAACATCACAAACATCCAACGGGGAAACATCACATAACACCTCATCCTTGAAGGGTTGGATGTCGTATGACAATCAACACTGTTGGATGACACAGAGGTCTCGTCCCTGGAAAAGCCACCTGATGTTGTGTGGGTGTGGTGTTTTTGACAATCCCAGTTGTTTGACGACCTTTGCTGAGATGAGGTTATTATGGCTTTCGATATCAACAATAAAATGCAGCAGGGTCCCCTTCACCCACATTTGTGAATGAAAAAGGTGCTCCCCCTATTCAATATCTATTGGTTCTTCGGGTTGAATTGTTGTGGTTGCGATAGTAGCAGTGGGGTCTACGTCGATGATATGTCTTCTACTAGTATTTTCTGAATTAGATTCTGAATCAGGGTTTAGCTCCTTGTCTTTGATATCGGCCACCAATGACTATTTTGAGAGACATTCATCATTGTTGTGCCAGGGGATTTTATGGAAATCACGCCATTTTCTAGTGTCCTTCTTCGCCTTTCCGTTACCCTTCTTTTCTTGTGGCTTGGACTGGTTGTCAGAAGGTTGTTTGTTAGGGTTGTATTTATCATGCTTTGGTTGTTGCAGATTTGTAGACCCGAACTCCTGTTTGTTCTGGTGCTTAAATTTATGTTCGATTTTGACAGCATATCGATAAGCATCTCCTAGAGATGAGATGTCCAGAAACTCCATTTTAGTTTGTATGTATCTGTGTAGATCCCCACGGTATTTCAGAACCAAATGTCACTCAAAATATTTGATACCTAGCTTGGTGCGTAAGGTATGGAAGGTATTGGTGAACTTCGACACTGCTTGTCCCCTCTCTCGACGCAGCGTGGTCCATCTCATGTATTGGTCTTCATAGTTACCCATAGGGTAATATTTTTCCTTGACCGCATCCATAAAAAAATCCCAAGTGGGCTTGGCCCCATATATTCCATAATCCTCTGTGGAACTTTTCTCCCAGTAAGTTTCCCACCAATGTTTGAAATGGGGGAGAGCCTTAAGGAGTGTGAAGGTGATCTTTTCCCTGTCGAAAAAATTGTGAATAGAGAAATAAACTTCTAGCAGATTTAACTATTTTTCTAGGGAATCTGCATCTATTTGTCCTTCAAATATGAGAATATAAAAATTAAATTGTACCTTGAAAGACGATGTTCCTCCAAAGTGGTTGCTTGATGAAGACGTGCTGATTTTTATCGACAAGCGTTGAATTATGTGAGAAAAATTCTCCATCATTTCATCCCTTCGTTGCATGACAACTTGCTCAAGCAACATATTAATAGAATCGACTGCTCTGTAGTTTTTATTTTCTTTCACCATGGAGGGTTTGTAAGGCAACGTGTGAGAGCGATTATCCTTAAGAGAGACAAGATCGAGACCCAATTTGTTATAATTAGACCTCGTTGGGGACATGCATTGAAAACAAAAATGATCAAGAGCATATTTCTCTGATACCACTGATTCGGATTATTTTCGGCACGAAATGAGAGCAGAGATATAATAAATAAATGTACAGAGATATCTCAGATATTCAATGATATAACAATGCAACCATAAACATAGAGATACAATAATACACAATTTCTATTAATGAGTGAAATGTACAAAACTGTAGAAATGCAGAGTGAAAGACTTGCTAGAATGGTGGCAACTTATCTTTGAGAAGAGATGTGACGGCTACTCACATTGGCAAGAATATGATTACAATGAGGATATAAAGGAATTTTTAACATAAAGAAAATCCAAAACCCTAACCCCGGAAGATGAAAAACCAACAATTTTGTGGACCCCATTTTGGGTAGTTTGGTGTATCAACTTCCCGAAGGCGTAACTTTGGCATACGATCTCTATTTGGGGTGCACGATAGCTTGTTGGAAAGGTGTCGTTGAGGAGATTCATTTTGGGGGGCCAATAAAAGCCTTTGGCTATGATTGAGGTGCTCGATCTTGAAAAAACTTCATTTAGGCCCTCAAAATGGTCCCGAAAGTTTGGGAACTGAAAAACTGCTAAAAATAGTAAGTTGCCAGACGACTGTTTTCAGCCAGTTGGAATAGGTGGGTCTCCACCGATATCCACCTGGATTATTTCTAGAGTCCAATCATTGTGTTCATGTTAGAGGGTGGGTGTGAGAGTCACATCCCATAGTTATTGAGAGCATGGGGGTTGAGTACAATCATCTCGGGGAAGAGTGCAAGTGAAGCAAGCAAGAGAAAGAGAGAAAAATTGTATGGTTAGGAGACTAGAATTGCACATTCATGTTTTTGCATGGAAAGTTATTTTTACATGAAGTTTTCTGGACAACAAAGAATTTATGAGTGTTGAAGCTTGAAGACAATTTTTGTGGGAAAGTTTGGACATTGTTTAGAGTTGAAATTTCGTGGAGAAAGAGGTTGTGTTCTTGGGAGTAACGTGTTGTTCAGAATTTTTCAAGGAAGCACGTGTTTTTTTCTTGGATGAACATGTGTTTGTAGCTGTAGAATTCTTGAGGTCCCAACAAGTAGATTTCATGTCCAACCTATGTTGGAAGCCCCGGAGGGGAGTGGAAAGGCCTGAGGGACTGTGAGAAGTGAAGGAGAATTACATCCCTTGGATTGTGCAAGTTGAGGGGAAGAGATCTGGTGAACTCGAATTAGTTGTGATTTTGATTGTTGAGAGGGGCACATTATCCATATTTAAGGACCACCGCCTCTTGTGGATTCATAGCCCCAACTTAGGGTGACTTGATGTTGAGAACTAGAACAAAAGGTCTACAGTTGGGAGGAACGCATGTCCTCTGCAGTGTGTTGCATATTTCATAATATAAGTGTTCTTATATATTGTGCTAACTTGTGTTAAATACTAATAAATATATTGTTGTGCATTGTACTCTGAGTTATCTTGGCTATTGTTGCTTGTTGTGAGCATGATGATGCATTTAAATCCTTATTTATGTGGTTGAATGTCATTGTATGTTATGTAGTTGCTGCTATGCACAAAAAAGCAATTGCAATTACGTTTTTAATTAGTATGGGCAGCTGCATGAATTTGAATGTCATTTGCATTATTTCTGCATTTAGAATGGGTATCCATAATTTTTATTGGGCCATTTTAGTAGTGATGTGACCCATTGGGGAGATAGGTACATTCTAGAGTGGTATTAGAGCTTAAATTCAACAATAGACCTGTATGGGCCAAGAATCAGTGTGAATTTGGGAAAAGTCGTTATCACAAATTTCAATCTATGATGAATTCGGGGGAAAATGGTGATAACCAGAGAGAAATCCCCAAATTCGTGAGAAAAATTCAAGATATAATTTCCTCATAACTGTTTGAGATGTTTAATGGCATCGATTAGCTAAATTGCAGAGTTAGATTCTCCATGCAAGGTCGAAATTTGAATTTTAATGGAGGCCGACGGAGCTCGGAGAGTTTGAATAATCAATGGTCGAGATTGTGTTTGATCTCGAGATGAACGTCTCAGATTCAATTTGATAAATTTACAAATTTAGAAAAATTTCAGAGGTTGCTAAGGTCTGGCAGATCAAGGGCCAAGATTTATTTTCTGCCATTTGGAAAAAGGATCAAATCGATGGTCAAGATTCATTTTTGATTGTTTAATAAATGGATCAAATCAATGGTCTGGATTCATTTTCGGCCACTAGGAAGTTGGATTCAATCGATGATCATAATTTTCTTTCAGAGCTTGGAAAGTAAAGAAACACGATGGTTGAGATTCATTGGTAGAGTTGGGCAAAGTTTGACGAATTAACAAATATGATAATTCCAGATGGAAGATTGATGGCCTAGATTCATCGAGGTTCTGGTTGAAAATTTCTAAGTGTTGGAGTTTTCCAAGGGAAATCATTGACGAATGATGGTTAGGTTAGCCGGATTGGCGAAGTGATTTATTCGCCAATGGAAATAGTCGATGGTCAGGTCGGTCGGATTGGTGAAGTTTTTTAGTCGCTAATGGAAATTGTCGATGACCGACAGTTGAGTCAGCTGGTCTAACAAAGTGTTCAAATCGAGTAAGATAAAGTGTCGACAACCGATGGACGATGGTCGGGGTCGGTCGAATCGGCGAGGTGTTTGGGTCGTCCAACATAAATCGTCGATCGACAATGAAGGAAAGAGGGTGATGACATGTCATGCCACGTCAAAATCCACGTGTCATGCCACATCAGCATCCATGTTTCATGCCATGTCAACATCCATGTTTCATGACACATCAACATCCATGTCATGCCACATAAACCAAAGTGCCATGTTAGAGTCTATGTGTCATGCCACATCAACATCCACATGTCATGCCATGTCACCGACTAAATGGTCGATGGTCAGGTCAATCGAGTTGGAGGAGTGTTTTCATTGGCCAATAGAAATGGTCGATGGCTGATGGTTGGGTTGGACGAATTTTGAAAGTGTTTCATCCACCAATGAAAATTATCAATGGTCGACGGAGGAAGGTGGAGAAGTACAATCGGAATTTTTATTTTATTTTTGGGAGACATTGTTAGATTTAATGAGAATACAACCATAATATCTAGAGGAGGTTTCGTTACATATTGGAGGTGGTATGAAGAGGTTGTCGTACCCAACCTGATTTGGAGCCATAATGAACAAATATGACAGTCCCAAGTCTTGAGCGATCTAACTCATTTTGGGTAATCATGGTCGAAAGTGGAAGGGGCAAGACAACTTAACTACGCAGGAAAGGAGCCCTCACTAGTTGAGAAGGAGGAAAAATCATTTTTGAGTAGTCATGGTCTTCTATCCGAGTTTCCTTGATATTCTTGGTGTGTCCTCCTAGGTTGGTTTGGGTGGGAATATTAACTGGAAGAGGTCATCTAGGATGACTTGCTCCCTTTTCCTTTTGTGGTGAGGTTTCAGAGGCCCACTCTCAACAACAGAGGCATATCTTCCTTTTTTTTGGTTTTCTTCAGGGAGGGTTTGGAGAAGAGTGAGTGGGTTTTTTCTCCAAGTCATGGAAATGGGAAGATGCAAAGTTCTCGCTGAGAACAAGGACACTCCCTCGACGGGCACTAGGCCCCAGAATAAAAGAGCAGGGGGAGACAATCTTCAAAGAATCTTGCCAAACTTAGTTTCAGAGCAACAAGGAAGCTAGTGAGGATAGAAATTGGTATCATAGTCTTTGCTCCATAGGAGAAAAAAAAAGTGATGGAAATGGTGGAAGAGTCAATCCTGAAAAAAAGAAAGGGTACCGGGGATGAGGACATTCTTTGGACTACAAAGGAGTGGATTCCTAACCTAGGCCAAACAAGGACAAGGGAGACAAAATACTTCTGCTTAGATGAGGTCTATTGGATGACAAAAGAAATAGTGGCGTAGGTTGTTGCCCAACAACATATAGAAAACCAAGCCACTCGACACACAATTTATGTCTTAAAAGCAAAGTTTGAGCTCTTTTGCAAGGCATAGTATGGTATACATTTCCATGAAAGATCCTCGAATTCTCAGGCTACTCAGAATCGTCAAACAAAGGATAAAGGTGTTCAGATGGGAACCTGTGAGCACCCCATCCAAGTTGAAGAGGACAAAGATGGGCCAGAATCCAGCAAGCGATCCATGAGTCGACGCCTAACAAACAAGTGTTGCGATCATGCCAGCTGGAAGGAAATCGAGACCTTGGGTTTCACTCATTCCCCACCTTATTACTCGGATTAGTGATCATGATAGATAAAAAAAATTGTATTTTTGTCTATAATCAAAGCTCTTAGGAAGCTTTGGTCTAGCCAAAGCAAGAACTCTAAGAAACTAGGAAGAAATAGAACTATGTTGGGTATTGTAATTTTCAACTAGGACGGATGTATGGTTGGATGCTTAAATACTCTGTGTTGTTTTTGTGTTGTTCCCTCCAAAAACCTTATTGATACAGAGGAAGAGTTTGGTTTCCATTTTTTTGGTAGACCTCTCATACCTATAATTGTATTTTTATGTATTATCTGAATATA
>JASDQU010105320.1:105568-117891 GCA_032191745.1 Picea mariana
AAAACACACTTATGCATAGACCACACATCTTGACATAGTATGTCATGCCCTTGTTCATCTTGATATAAATTTGTGAATGCAAGATTAAGGTGTCTGAGATTTACTTTTGGTTTATTTGAATTGGTTTTTGTGTGGTTGAATGCCTATTTGTTTTTTGGATTAATGTCTTTAGTGATAGGTCATGTGATTTCATTTTGAAGTGTGTTTTACCGACATTAGTTGTTAGCATAATATAGAATAGGCTTTGATGCTACATTTCATTTTCTTTCATTTCAAAGTCTACGAAATCCTAGATTTATAGATTAAATTCCAAGGATTTATACATATAAATAACCCATAAGTGTTAATAAATACTCTAGATCCCTATCCTAGAGAAATATGAGACGAAGTCGATAGGAAAAGATCCAATGGAAGGAAGGAATTATGGAATCCCCCATCATCCAACACGAGGAACAACAGAAGACCAAATACTTGGAAAAACTCAAATGAAATATTGAAAGGAACCACAACCAAGTATGTCTCTCGCATACACCAGATGGAATAACGCATGAAAAAGACCCTATAAATAGCTGCCAATAATTAAAACCAATGACAGAGGCGAGGAAACCACCAATGGGGTCAAATGGAATACAAGGTACTACATGAATCCCAAAGTGTGAATAAAGTTCTTATTGTTGAACACAAGGGAAACAATTCAATCAACGACCAATGATTAAGTGTCTTTTTCTTAGCACAAGGTCACCTATCAATCATGTAAATAGGGTCAGGGTGCGACTCTAGGTCAAAATATCAGAGCAATGTGTTGTAGTTAATAAGAATTGACCCACTAATAGGAAGTCAATGAGGACCTTCCACACTAGCATGAGTATAGGAAAAAGATTCTTGTTGATTTTAAGAAGTATTTGACAATGAGAAGGATGAAATACAAAGTCAATAGTTATGAGGAGAGGTTGACACATGATGAAACTTTTCTATGCCCCATATTATTATTATTTAAATAACAATAATAATAATAATAATAATAAGAAGAAGAAGAAGAAGAAGAAAGGAACATAATTATCCTAAAGGGATCATCCCCATATTATTATTATACTTCCTTAATATTATTTATTTATTTATATAGTAATGATATGGGAATGATACCTTTAGGATAATTATTGTGCTTTCTTCTTCCTCTTATTTATTTATTTAAATAATAATAATATGGGGCACGACAAACTTCCCTTGAACAAAATAACGACACAAAAGTGACTTGGGAAACATAGACTCAAAGATGAAAAATGACATCAGTCTGTGACATAGGAGGCATCGAAAAAATATCCATAGTGAGTCGAAGAATAACCAGTTAGAGGAGTAAAAACTTTATGTTACTAGTTCAGTTTCCTAAAGCCACACTAAACCCAATCTATTGAGACATAGACTCAAAACTTTATTCTTTGTTCAAGGGCGACTCAAATACTGCCAAAATGATGAAGAGAAGACTCTTTACCATCCTCTTTTTTTGTTATTTGATATTTTTATCTTTTTTCATATTGGAAAGTTTGAAAAATAATAAAAGAATACTATAGTACAATGGAGGAAACAAGCGTTGCAGGAAGGAAAACTAGTTCCATGTGCAAGGAACATACAAATGCTTAATGTAAGGAAACACGTGCATGATATGGACACTTGGGAAAAATTTTCCTCTAGGGATACGTGTGTCAAGTCAGAAAGGAAAATATTGCAAGGCTAACAACTAATGAGAATGCATAAGAATGAGGCTAAACAACAACAAACTGAAACAAGAATTAGGCTCAAAAGCACAAGTAGTAAAGATGTAATGTTGTTAAAACTTAACACAAAATGTGAGATATTCGTGGGTAATGACCAAAATATATATTGAGAAGAAAAATGAGATTTCAACACAATGTCATGGTAGGATAAAGTTGAGCTCTCGAGCCTATGAAAATACTATAGAATGAGCATCGAAAAGGAAAACACAATGTTATCTAGGGCACACATGAATGAAAGGATCTACCAAAAACAAGAAGACACTTATATTTAATGAGAAAAGTTCATGTCATAAGTGAGTGGGATCAACCCTAAGTCAGATGTATAAACATCACTGAATATACAATATGCAATGTAGAAAATTCCCTACTCTATATGCTAGTATGCGATAACATTACTTACAAAGAGTCAAGCATGGAATGAAAGGATAAAAAACACATATTTATGACATCCTTCTTAAAAAAAAATCACCATTAACCATCGTCTACACTTGAAATTCAGTTCATTAGGTGTAAAAATCATAATAAGGGTTAAAAATTATTGTTAAGTGGGTAAAGAATTGAATTAAATAGTGAAAAAAATAAGTTTTTACCATAACATTTTCATGATTACCAAAAATAGTGCATTTTGATGCAAATTACTCTTGAATATATGCAGACGAGTACAAATTCCACAATCAACAAAATCATACATCGTCGAGACTATGTAAGAGGCCTCTTCTCTTCAATTTCATCCATTTACTTTCCTTTTTCTTTTAAAAATTTATTAGTTTTATCAAATTTGAAAAGGGGGTGAAAATGTGTGCACCCTACTTTGGCATGGGGTGCATACATGAATCCCTATATACACTAGACTTGAAGGAAAACTGCATACATACACATATGTAGTCACTGTTACCCTTCTAGAAGGTTGTTTAAAGTGAAAATTTAAAGTTCTAACCCCGTTCTTGAGCAAAAAATTGCAGGATGGTGATTTAATGGAAAGAAATAGAGCATGAAGAAATTAAAAATCGAGTGGTAGATGATCTAGAGGAACTGGAAGCCATCCAGAGATGTGGTTTAAGAAAGTTTTTCGAAACAAGCAACATGAGAGCTAAAAAACAATTGTTGCAAATCCTAATAAACTATTGGGAACCCGATGCTTATGTACTCATGTTAGACAGGAAACCTGTAAAGCTAGAGGTTGAAGATATATATTTCATAATTGGACTTTCCCTTCGAGGTGACATAGTCAACCTCATGACTTGAGGTGGTGGAAAAATGACTATTGAAGAGTATATAGCCACTTAGTATGCCTCGAGCACTCAGAAAGTTGGGATTCAATTCCAAATTTACAACATTGAAAGTCTCATCCTAAAAATAATCTTGTGTACCATCACTAGAATTTTAGGATCAATGACACTCCATCAATAATTAATGCCACAAATGTATTATGCAGTAGAATTCTTGAGGCATATAATATTTTACTGGAGCTCATCATTATTGATGTGCATGAAAACTTAGTTAATAGAATGCAATATAGGAAATATGAAGAAATTTTGATAAGGTAGCATGCTATGCAGTTTCTTTTTCGAGAGTGTTCTAGCGATCAATCAAAGAGTTCTTGTCAGAACATACTATCTCATAGAACCTTGTATGAAATGATGGATAAGAATCATGCAGCGACAAGGAGGAGGGTGACTGCCAAACCATACGGCTACACGCATGACTCCTTTTGAAGTGGTATATGGATAGAAGCCACCTTCAGTTCTCTCATACTTACCTGGTGTCTCGAAGGTCCAGGCGGTTGACCAAACACTTACAATTCGAGAGGCTATTCTTCGTACCCTCAAAGATAATTTGGTCATGGCATAGAATCACATGAAGCAACAAGCAGATCAAGGTCGCTCTGAACGTCAATCTGTAGAAGGGAATCAGGTGTTTCTTCGACTGCAACCTTACAAGAAAAATTCCCTCAAGGCCGAGCATTGTCAGAAGCTAGCGCCCAAATTTTATGGTCCGTATACCATTATCAAGTGTGTGGGACAAGTGGCCTATTAGTTAGCTTTTCCCATTCATTCGAATCTACATCATGTTTTTCATGTTTCATGCTTAAAGAAAGTGATTGGAAATAAGTGCCAAATTCAAACCAATCTTCCTGAGTTAGTCGAAGAAGGATCCATTTGGCTACAACCAAAAGTAGTTTTGGACTAGTGTGAGTGTCGCCTGCATTAGAGAACCATCAAGGAAGTGTTAGTCCAGTGGAAAGATACAACTCCAGCAGATGCCACTTGGGAACCAACTACCATTCTGCAACAATTTACACATCTCAAGCCTTAAGGACAAGGTTGTTTTTAAGGGGGAGGACATGTTAGGGTCCTAACCCGTACATAGATAGAACAATATATTCATATTTAATAAAGGTAAATATTAATAAGGCCTTGCAATAAAATAGAATAAGTCGAATGTAAGAAGACCTAATAGAAGCTTCCGCTTCTAGAACTTCTAGAAGGATCCTCCTCTAGATGCTTCTTTTGATAGACATATTTAGTATAAATAGGAGTCGAGGGTATGAGAACCCTAGCTTGGAGATTATTGTAATAGATCTCTGCTCGACTGGAGGTTGCCCCCTCAAAGAGGTCCATGAACATTGCTCTCAGAATCAAAGTGTTATTTCCGTTGTTATTCTTATATCATTGCAATGTTATTGTGGTGGTTGTTCTGGTTATATTACTGTTATTCTTCCATTTCTAGCATTTTATTTATGTTATGCATACTTTTTATATCTGGTATATTACATTCTCTATTTTGGTTTGACTAGTTTTGGTATGCAAAAAAGGTAGATTTGAATTTGAATAAAATGGTAGAGAAATGAATTCAAGGACTCTATTTCCTCCAAAACAATCTCTGTCAAAATCCCCATCAAGATGCCATTGATGATCCAAGGACACAAAAGTAATAGATGGAGAGGGTCTCTTAATATTCCTTCTAGAGCTCTAAAATTTTGTTGCTAGCAAGAAAATAATAAAGTCACATCTATAGCAATGTTATTGTAACATCCCCATTTTCAAACCCCAGACTAGTGATGAATATTGTACATGTAGTATAAGGTCGAGAGACAAGCGATGTAATATGTAAATGATGTAAGTTGAATATAATGAATAAAATGTATTGTCAGTTGTAGATGGGCACAAATGGATATTTAGGGGCTAAGTTTCCACAAGAGAGGGAAGGGGTCCAGGGGGGGGGGAGAGTTTACCCATGTTTATTAAATCCAAACCCATTTCTTTCTAAATTATCCTCACCCTGAACCTTTTATTTTTTGATTGAGTGTTCTTGATCTGGATTATTTTTGACATGAAATGAGAGTGGAGATATAATAAATAAATGTACAAATATATAATATATTCAATAATATAACATAAATATATCATAGGTGCAACCATAAACACAGAGATACAGTAATACACAATTTCTATTAATGACCGAAATGCACAAAACTATAGAAATACTGGGTGAAAGACTCTCTAGAATGCTGACAACTTATCTTTGAGAAGAGATGTGATGGCTAATCACATTCACAATAAGATGATTACAATGAGGCTCTAAAGGCCTTTTTAACATAAATAAAATACAAAACCCTAACCCCGAAAGATGAAAAGCCAACAATTTTGTGGACCCTGTTTTGGGTAGTTTGGTGTATCAAATTCCTGGGGGCATAACTTTGGCATACAATCTTCGTTTGGAGTACAAAATAGCTTGTTGAAAACATATCCTCGATAAGATTCATTTTGGGGGCTCAAGCAAATCCTTTGGTTATGATTGAGTTGCTTGATCCCAAAAAAAATTCATTTAGGCCCTCAAAATGGCCCCAGAAGTTTAGGAACCGAAAAACTGCTAAAATAAGTAAGTTGCTAGAAGATTATTTTGAGCCAGTTGGAATAGGTGGGTGGCCACCGATATCCACCTGGATCAATCATCCCTCCATAGGAAGAAATGGTATCCATTCCATTGAGTGTTCGAGGGAGAGAGAAAATAATTTTGTGAATCTGCATCTTGATGAGTTGCTTGCCTTGCTGGAGAAGTTGCGTTGCTTAGCTTGTTGAAGGTTGTCACAAACCTGTGGCTGGAAGGGTTGAAACTTTTTAACCATTCTGACTACATAAGATGACTGTGTGCAGAAGGAATCTTTGCGCTTTGCTGCAATCTTGTCGACTTGCTTCTATTGGATATAAGGTGCTTGGACCGAGGCTGTAGTGGTTGTAGTGAACTTTTGTTCACCTTTTGAACAGATTGTGAAGAAGTTGAATTTTGTATTATGAGATACTACCTTGCGACATTATTTGGGTGGGACAGTAGTCAGAACTACCTCTGGTATCTTGTAGAGATGACCCCCCAGAGTAACAATGAAACGATAGGGTCAAGACTCATAAATAACATGGCACTTCCACATATATGGTTGGCCCAAAAGAACATCACAAACATCCAACGGGGAAACATCACATAATACCTCATCCTTGAAGGGTTGGATGTCGTATGACAATCAACACTATTGGATGACACAGAGGTCTCGTCCCTGGCGAAGCCACCTGATGTTGTATGGTTGTGGGTGTGGTGTTTTTGACAATCCCAGTTGTTTGACGACCTTTGCTGAGATGAGGTTATTATGGCTTCCGATATCAACAATAAAATGCAGCAGGGCCCCCTTCACCCACATTTGTGAATGAAAAAGGTGCTCCCCCTATTCAATACCTATTGGTTCTTCGGGTTGAATTGTTGTGGTTGCGATAGTAGCAGTGAGTTCTGCGTCGATGATCTGTCTTCTACTAGTATTTTCTAAATTAGATTCTGAATCATGGTTTAGCTCTTTGTCTTTGATATCGGCCACCAATGACTATTTTGAGAGACATTCATCAGTGTTGTTCCAGGGGATTTTATGGAAATCACACCACTTTCTAGTGTCCTTCTTCACCTTTCCATTACCCTTCTTTTCCTGTGGCTTGGACTGGTTGTTAGAAGGTTGTTTGTTAGGGTCATCTTTATCATGCTTTGGTTGTTGCAGATTTGTAGACCCGAACTCCTGTTTGTTCTGGTGCTTAAATTTATGTTCGATTTTGACAGCATATCGATAAACATCTCCCAGAGATGATATGTCCATAAACTCCATTTCAGTTTGTATGTATCTGTGTAGATCCCCACGGTATTTCAGAACCAAATGTCACTCATAATATTTGATACCTAGCTTGGTGCGCAAGGTGTGGAAGGTATTGGTGAACTTCAATACTTCTTGTCCCCTCTCTTGACGCAGCATGGTCCATCTCATGTACTGGTCTTCATAGTTACCCATAGGGTAATATTGTTCCTTGACCGCATCCATAAAAAAATCCCAAGTGGGCTCGGCCCCATATATTCCAGAATCCTCTGTGGAACTTTTCTCCCAGTAAGTTTCCCACCAATGTTTGAAATGGGGGAGAGCCTTAAGGAGTGTGAAGGTGATCTTTTCCTTGTCGAAAAAATTGTGAACAGAGAAATAACCTTCTAGCAGATTTAACTATTTTTCTAGGGAATCTGCATCTATCTGTCCTTCAAATACGGGAATATAAAAATTAAATTATACCTTGAAAGATGATGTTCCTCCAAAGTGGTTGCTTGATGAAGACGTGCTGATTTTTATCGACAAGCGTTGAATTATGTGGGAAAAATTCTCCATCATTTCGTCCCTCTGTTGCATGACAACTTGCTCAAGCAACATATTAATAGAATCGACTGCTCTGTAGTTTTTATTTTCTTTCTCCATGGAGGGTTTGTAAGGTGACGTGCGAGAGCGATTATCCTTAAGAGAGACAATATCGAGACCCAACTTGTTATAATCAGACCTCGTCGGGGACATGCACTGAAAACAAAAATGATCAAGAGCATATTTCTCTGATACCACCGATTCGGATTATTTTCGGCATGAAATGAGAGCGGAGATATAATAAATAAATGTACAAATATATCTCAGATATTCATGATATAACAAAAATATATCAGATATGCAACCATAAACATAGAGATACAGTAATACACAATTTCTATTAATGAGGGAAATGTACAAAACTGTAGAAATGCAGAGTGAAAGACTTGCTAGAATGGTGGCAACTTATCTTTGAGAAGAGATGTGACGGCTACTCACATTGGAAAGAATATGATTACAATGAGGATATAAAGGAATTTTTAACATAAAGAAAATCCAAAACCCTAACCCCGGAAGATGAAAAACCAACAATTTTGTGGACCCCATTTTGGGTAGTTTGGTGTATCAACTTCTCGAGGGCGTAACTTTGGCATACGATCTCTATTTGGGGTGCACGATAGCTCGTTGGAAAGGTGTCGTCGAGGAGATTCATTTTGGGGGCCCAATAAAATCCTTTGGCTATGATTGAGGTGCTCGATCTTGAAAAAACTTCATTTAGGCCCTCAAAATGGCCTCAGAAGTTTGGGAATTGAAAAACAACTAAAAATAGTAAGTTGCCAAAAGACTATTTTCAGCCAATTGGAATAGGTGGGTCTCCACCGATATCCACTTGGATTATTTCTAGAGTCCAATCATTGTGTTCATGTAAGAGGGTGGGTGTGAGAGTCACATCCCATAGTTATTGAGAGCATTGGGGTTGAGTACAATCATCTCGGGGAAGAGTGCAAGTGAAGCAAGCAAGAGAAAGAGAGAAAAATTGTATGGTTAGGAGACTAGAATTGCACATTCATGTTTTTGCATGGAAAGTTATTTTTACATGAAGTTTTATGGACAACAAAGAATTTATGAGTGTTGAAGCTTGAAGACAATTTTTGTGGGAAAGTTTGGACATTGTTTAGAGTTGAAATTTCGTGGAGAAAGAGGTTGTGTGCTTGGGAGTAACGTGTTGTTCAGAATTTTTCAAGGAAGCACGTGTTTTTTTCTTGGGCGAACACGTGTTTGCAGCTGTAGAATTCTTGAGGTCCCAACAAGTAGATTTCATGTCCAACCTATGTTGGAAGCCCCAGAGGGGAGTGGAAAGGCCTGAGGGACTGTGAGAAGTGAAGGAGGATTACATCCCTTGGGTTGTGGAAGTTGAGGGGAAGAGATCTGGTGAACTCGAATTAGTTGTGAGTTTGATTTTTGAGAGGGGCACATTATCCATCTTTAAGGACCACCACCTCTTGTGGATTCATAGCCCCAACTCGAGGTGACTTGATGTTGAGAACTAGAACAAAAGGTCTACAGTTGGGAGGAATGTATGTCCTCTGCAGTGTGTTGCATATTTCATAATATAAGTGTTCTTATATATTGTGTTGACTTGTGTTAAATACTAATAAATATATTGTTGTGCATTGTACTCTGAGTTATCTTGGCTATTATTTCTTGTTGTGAGCATGATGATGCATTTAAATCCTTATTTATGTGGTTGAATGTCGTTGTATGTTATTTAGTTGCTACTATGCACAAAAAAGCAATTGCAATTATGTTTTTAATTAGTATGGGCAGCTGCATGAATCTGAATGTCATTTGCATTATTTCTGCATTTAGAATGGGTATCCAAAATTTTTATTGGGCCATTTTAGTAGTGATGTGACCCATTGGGGGGATAGGTACATTCCAGAGTGGTATTAGAGCTTAAATTCAACAATAGACCTGTATGGGCCAAGAACCAGTGCGAATTTGGGAAAAGTCGTTGTCACAAATTTCAATCTATGACGAATTCGGGGAAAAATGGTGATAACTAGAGAGAAATCCCCAAATTCGTGAGAAAAATTCAAGATATAATTTCCTCATAACTATTTGAGATGTTTAATGGCATCGATTATCTAAATTGCAAAGTTAGATTCTCCATGCAAGGTCGAAATTTGAATTTTAATGGAGGCCGACAGAGCTTGGAGACTTTGAATAATCAATGGTCGAGATTGTGTTTGATCTCGAGATGAACGTCTCAGATTCAATTTGATAAATTTACAAATTTAGAAGAATTTCAGAGGTTGCTAAGGTCTGGCAGATCAAGGGCCAGGATTCATTTTCTGCCATTTGGAAAAAGGATCAAATCGATGGTCAAGATTCATTTTTGATTGTTTAATAAATGGATCAAATCAATGGTCTAGATTCATTTTTGGCCTCTAGGAAGTTGGATTCGATCGATGATCATAATTTTCTTTCAGAGCTTGGAAAGTAAAGAAATTTGATGGTTGAGATTCATCGGTAGAGTTGGGTAAAGTTCGTTGAATTAACAAATACGCTAATTCGAGATGGAAGATTGATGGCCTAGATTCATTGAGGTTCTGGTTGAAAATTTCTAAGTGTTGAATTTTTCCAAGGGAAATCATTGACGACTGATGGTCAAGTTAGCCGGATTGGCGAAGTGATTTAACCGCCAACGGAAATAATCGATGGTCGGGTCGGTCGGATTGGTGAAGTTTTTTAGTCGCCAATGGAAATTATCGACGACCGGCAATTGAGTCAGCTGGTCTAGCAAAGTGTTCAAATCGAGTAAGATAAAGTGTTGACAACCGATGGACGATGGTCGGGGTCGGTCGAATCGACGAGGTGTTTGGGTCGTCCAACATAAATTGTCGATCAACAATGAAGGAAAGAGGGTGATGACATGTCATGCCACGTCAAAATCCACGTGTCATACCATGTCATCATCCACGTTTCATGCCATGTTTCATGACACATCAACATTCATGTCATGCCACATAAACCAAAGTGCCATGTTAGAGTCTATGAGTCATGCCACATCAACATCCACATGTCATGCCATGTCACTGAATAAATGGTCAATGGTCAGGTCAATCGAGTTGGAGGAGTGTTTTCATTGGCCAATAGAAATGGTCGATGGCTGATGGTTGGGTTGGACAAATTTTGAAAGTGTTTCATCCACCAATGAAAATTATCAATGGTCGACGGAGGAAGGTGGAGAAGTACAATCAGAATTTTTATTTTATTTTTGGGAGAAATTGTTAGAGTTAATGAGAATACGACCATAATATCCAGAGGAGGTTTCATTACAGATTGGAGGTGGTATGAAGAGGTTGTCATACCCAACCTGATCTGGAGCCATAATGAACAAATATGACAGTCCCAAGTCTTGAGTGATCTAACTCATTTTGGGTAATCATGGTCGAAAGTGGAAGGGGGAAGACAACTTAACTTCACAGGAAAGGAGCCCTCGTTAGTTGAGAAGGAGGAAAAATCAGTTTCGACTAGTCATGGTCTTCTATCCGAGTTTCCTTGATATTCTTGGCGTGTCCTCCTAGGTTGGTTTGGGTGGGAATATTAACTGGAAGAGGTCATCTAGGACGAGTTGCTCCCTTTTCCTTTTGTGGTGAGGTTTCAGAGGCCCACTCTCAACAACAGAGGCATATCTTCCTTTTTTTTGGTTTTCTTCAGGGAGGATTTGGAGAAGAGTGAGCAGGTTTTTTCTCCAAGTCATGGAAATGGGAAGATGCAAAGTTCTCGCTGAGAACAAGGCCACTCCCTCGACGGGCACTAGGCCCCAGAATAAAAGAGTAGGGGGAGACAATCTTCAGAGAATCCTGCCAAACTTAGTTTCAGAGTAGCAAGGAAGCTAGTGAGGATAGAAATTGGTATCATAGTCTTTGCTCCACGGGAGAAAAAAAAAAGTGATGGAAATGGTGCAAGAGTCAATCCTGAAAAAAAGAAAGGGCACCGAGGATGAGGACATTCTTTGGACTGCAAAGGAGTGGATTCATAACCTAGGCCAAACAAGGACAAGGGAGACAAAATACTTCTTCTTAGCTGAGGTCTATTGGATGACAAAAGAAATAGTGGCGTAGGTTGTTGCCCAACAACATATAGAAAACCAAGCCACTCGACATGCAATTTATGTCTTAAAAGAAAAGTTCGAGCTCTTCTGCAAGGCGCAGTATGTTATACATTTCCATGAAAGATCCCCGAATTCTCAGGCTACTCAGAATCATCAGACAAAGGATAAAGGTGTTCATATGGGAACCTGTGAGCACCCCATCCAAGTTGAAGAGGACAAAGATGGGCCAGAATCCAGCAAGCGATCCATGAGTCAACGCCTAACAAACAAGTGTTGCGATCATGCCAGCTGGAAGGAAATCGATACCTTGGGTTTCACTCATTCCCCACCTTATTACTCAGATTAGTGATCATGATAGATAAAAAAAATTGTATTTTTGTCTACAATCAAAGCTCTTAGGAAGCTTTGGTCTAGCCAAAGCAAGAACTCTAAGAAACTAGGAAGAAATAGAACTATGTTGGGTATTGTAATTTTCAACTAGGACGGATGTATGGTTGGATGCTTAAATACTCTGTGTTGTTTTTGTGTTGTTCCCTCCAAAAACCTTATTGATATAGAGGAAGAGTTTGGTTTCCATTTTTTTGGTAGACCTCTCATACCTATAATTGTATTTTTATGTATTATCTGAATATAAATCTTTAATTTTTTTTACTTAAAAAAATATATTAATATTATTGAAAGGAAGAATAAAATCAACTTATTTAAAAAAATCTAAATTAATCTAAATTTAAGAATAATTTTTTAAGTTACATAAAACTTTTTTTATTAAATCTCTCTC
>JASDQU010105320.1:137324-147809 GCA_032191745.1 Picea mariana
CCAAATTCTAACACAAGGAAAAATATGTATTTAGTCAGAATCTAGAACAAGTTATCATTTAAAAGCAATGAATCTCGTAGATCTTGATGAGCATACAAATATACCATCTGTATAAGGAAATTAATCAAACTGAGCTCTTAATAAACCATGAAAGAACATTGCTCTTACCCAAATAGACTGAAGAATGTTCAAACCGATCAACATTGCCCATGCACGAGACACAGCCACACAAAAGCTTATTAATTAGTTTTGTAAAATTATGTATGCTTGGACATCATAAAATACAAACTATGGCGAACTAAAATGCAGCCATTGTAACAAAAATCATCATGATCATGTCGCATGAAAGAAACTAAAATGTGAGAAGATAATTTTAATCTTACAAAGCTCACCTTGTCTACCCTTTCGAGTCTGTCCCTCTCTCCTGCAACTATTGTCCCACAGATGAGCCTCATACCTCCCAGTCCATCTATGTCTGCAGCATTACATATTTATCGACATTTACAACCGTTCTCCCCCACCACCAAAAATATAACAGATATATGAACATGATAGATATGTTGAAGTAAGCCTAGAGTGAGCCGGAAGAAAAATTCTTCCAAATACCTAGTGACACCGCGATATATTGAAGTGCGCTGGCCAAACGTATCAATGGATTTCCTTGGGGTAGCTTCTACAATAATGCCTTGCTTCTCTAAAGAGCGTTTCTTACTTTCAGAAGAAGAGCTGTCGGCGTTTGTATTCTGGTATTGCGCAGGAAGAGCCAAGGGTGAGCTGGACTGAGAGCCTGGGCTCATGGAGAGGGATAAAGATTGTATATTTGTTAGGTTGCCGAGGGACTGATCTTTAGTTGAGGTCGGGGTGGTTGAATTGGTAGCCGCGTTCATCTTGTTATCTGGGCATGGTTGGCTCCTCAGCCATGTCTTGATCATCGACAAGCCAATCATATTGTTTGCCCCGGAATTCTGAGGAAGCTGGAGGCTGCAATCCTGGAACATATATTGATCGTTCGAGTTTTCATCATATGAATCCTGTACGAGGGAGTTCTGGATCGGGTTAATATTCCTCGCTGAATCCTGGTTCTGATCAGTTTTCTTGGAGCCGGACGACAATTCGGAGTCGGTGACATCGAAACCGTTCAAGCAATTTGGCACAACATCCCGCAAGCCTGTCACCATCATCTTGTCATCGAAGGCATCCGCGTTTCCATAGATTGAATCCGTTCTCGCATCATTATAGTGTCCTCCCAGAGAAGCGCCACCAAGAAAATCCTCCAGCTTTGGGCCCTCTTGGTCCACGTTGTTATGGCGCCCAATGGATGCAGACATGTGTTCACTGCTACCCCCGGCTAGTATAGACAGCTCCGACTTCATCAGCTGCTGTGATTGCACATCTGATTCAGAATCCATGCTTCCAGGGTTCTCCAGACTTTTCAGTCGCCAATCTGATAAAAAACCAGGAAGGAAATTAGAACCATGGAAGAAAATTTTGAGCCAGTAAACACATCATGCAAGCTTATACATTCTACATTTGCTTTATCACAGAAATGTCAGGACTCAGACTTCCGTGAAAGGGAAAACTCAGCTGAAGCCGACCATATAGAAAAACACAATCAATAAACACCCAGCTGCGCTACATTGATTGCGATATATACTGAATATATGCCGTCGGATCTGATAGGCCAAGAATCAGATTTGTGGGGAGGCCATAATTCAAGTTGCTTTCAGCCGTGTGGAATGGATCCACTTGTCTTGTGAGTCGTAGGATAAAATGTGGCTAACTGATTGACTTTGTTGCTCGAGAATTTGGACAAGAAAGATTCTCAGTACGTCAATAAGCCGTATTATAGCCACAATAAGTATAGTACATGACAGAACCGTATATGTGCTCGATGGAGGGCTAACAAAGATGTTCCAAGCTTTCAGGATTAGCACGAGTAAATGAAAAAACAAAAGTTTCAGACCTAATGGCAAGTATGAATAAAAACAAACACGAGCCGGCTATAGAATCTGAACTAATGTGAGCTAGAAGGGGTGGAGAGCATTGATAAGCCATTTCTGTATTTCCCTTAAGACATACAGCATATTATGGGCTTAGTTGGTTTGAAATCAAGTAAATATATTCCCCGTAGATGAAGGGAGATGAAGGGCTATACCTTGATTATTCTGCGTCCGGTCGAGTGCCTCCAGTATACAAAGTGAGCCATCAGGCCTCAAAGGCATCTGCATAGTGTCTGTCGAATGAAGATCATAACAATCATGAACAGCGCCATTGCTGAAATCATTATGATGGCGACGGTGATTAGAAGCAGCAGAGGCCGACCGTGGCTGGGTCGAGTCTGGCATATCCACAGTCAGTTGAGGCGACAGAGAAAACGCAAGCCAATTGCTCGTCGACCCCATTTCTTTCAAAATCCCTAAATCCTGTTATAGCACCTATTTCCTGAGCCCATCAGGATGAAAAAATGAACAAAACAGCCAGGACTGAAGAAAAAAAAGCAATCAATGCAGCCTAAAACCCAAAAAAAACCAGGAAGAGCCAAAAAGCCCTTTTATGTTGTTTTGCTTCGGTGAACGCATACCTAGACTGACTGCAGAGAACGGTCTTCAATTCCAGTGAGCGAGCGCCAGAATCGGAAGGAGTCCTCTCAAGGGTCCGGAAACGAAGGGCGCTTCTTTGCAAATCCTAACGATACACAATCGAATCAGCTGAATACCAGGGGGAAAGGCCGTGCACCCTTACTCTACATGAATAGAGAACCAGGGGAAGGACCAAAGGTCAAAGGACTCCATTCTTACTAGACTCCGTCAGTAGCACGCACTCGCCTTAAAAACCGATACCGTTCCACCGGATTTATGCATTGCATTGGGAAGGCTGCCCAGCTAAGGGCCCTACTAGGCTACTACCCCTGACAAAGTATTTTCCTCCCTACCTCCTCCCGTTCCTCTTCCCAGCTGCCACCCTACAAAGTGGAGGGTAGCCTCAACCTCAGCCTGCCCTCCTCTCACACAAACCAAAATCACAGGAAATCCACACACATGGAAAAAGGAAAAAGAGTTGGAGGGACGTCTTTTCAAGTCAGAGGCATCCTACCGTTACCCTAACCCTACCCTTCCTACCCTTCCACTAGCATTAAACACTGATGAATCATGGAGTCTCCTCTGCCTTTATTGATTGCCCGAGACGAGGAAGCAGCAACCGCAACAATTCGACGACAGCATGAGGACAGGTGGTAAAAGGGTGTATATCGCCGTGGGATTCGCCAAGTGAACCACGTAAAATTCGCATTGCCCTTCCTTTTGTTTATTCAATCCATTAAAACTCACTATCCATCGGTTCCCGTGCCCTTGCAGGAGTTGATGGAGAAAAACAAATGCCTCTAGTTTTATATGAATAGAATAGAATAAACATTTGGGTGTGGTGTCCGGGATATGCTTCTATAACAAACCTCTTTTGCGCCTCGAAATTTGTGAATATGCGTGCACATAAATCAATCAATAATCTCCCAACTTACCTTGGACTTCGCTTCCTTTACCCTTTTTTTTCTTTCACTTTGACAGCCTCGGACGTCGTCGTTGTCCTCGAACCAAATCAAATCAACACAACATATGCATATTCATGATGTATACACATCGTTTCTCTTGAATATACATTTGTAGATATTCATCACTGCTTCCTTTTGATTTATATGAATATAGATCCGAGATGTTCATCTTGTTTTTCCTTATCAGTTTGGAGTTGAGTTAATTTTGTAACTAAATGATCATTTTAATTTTGATAAGTTTTTATGAGTATTCAATTTTTTTTAATAGTGAAATAGTGTTCCTAATTTTTTTTAATGATGTAATTATGAAATTGTCAAAAATTTTATCAAAATTTTACATACATAGACATCAATTATTGTGATAGTTTTTCTTCATATATTTATAAGAATATTGTAGTTTAATCATTCTAACAAATGATTCTTTTTAGGTGATATTTTTAGGGGATCTTTACTTGAAATTGACAAGAAATTGTTAGATCAGCAGATTTGAGTGATTATTTCTGTATAGTCTGAGTGTTCTAGGGGTTTTTAAGTATGCTGAACTAATTTATTCATTTAGAAATAGATTTTAAATAACTAAAAATAATGATTTGGTGCAGATTTATGTCCCAAAATTCCTATGAAAAAATTCATTTAGTAGAACAATTAAACAAAGCCAATACCAATAAAATAATATAATAAGAATAAAGGAATATATATTGTAGTTATTAATCACTTTTTTTTAAAGTTAATTTTGGATTGAAATGATTTTGTTTTCAAGTATAAATGATAAGGATTAAGTATAAATGTATAAATGATATTTTTAGATTTTAAGATGATCCAAATTATGTGCATAGTAAAACTATGTCTCCAAAAATTCTGTAAAGATTTTCTTACCATAAATTTAATAAAAAATATGTAAAAATTTCAAGTATGATTAAAGTTTCACAAGTACATCAAAGTTCTCTTCATTGAAAACCTCCCCTTTGAGAGAACATGGAGTGTCCTAGCATTTTGAGAGTATTGGAAACTCAACAACAAGAGTATCTTATAAACCCATTAAAAGGCACAACATGTCACTCCAAGGATTTGAACCTAGATGGAGAAGGTAACAAAATACAAAAAAATTGAATTAAAATTTTATAATTATATCAATTTTTATGCATAATGTAACCATAATTTCAATTATCAAAAGTCTATAACTCTAATTTCAATTATCAAAAATCTAATTAAAACTAGATAAGTTTTTAAACTTTAATTTTCTACAATCTAAAAAACTTATTACATGATTAAACACACAATTAGATGTCTTCTATGATTTCTTCACTCCTTTTACATGGATTCCTTCTAGCTTAAACATTCTTGAACTATGTATCCAAAAATCAAATCTTTTGATTTGAAAGTTGGGTAATATTGTAACTAAATGATCATCTTACCTAATATAAATGTAATAAAAATTAAAAAAAAAATGATTATCTTAACTAACATAAATGTAAAAAAAATTAAAAAAAGCTTCAAATATGAATAAAGTTTTATAAGAATAAAAAGTTATTTTTTACTATTAAATCATATCCATAAATTACATTAGAATTTTAGATATTTAAACATCATATATATATGATTTTTATATATCAATTTATAAAAAAATTAACTATCAAATCATATCCAAAAATTACATTAAAATTTTAGATATTTAAACACCATAACTTTTATATGCATATATGATTTTTATATATTAATTTATAAAAAAAATTAAAAACAAAAAAATTCAAATTCAAATTTAATAAAGATAAAAAACTTCATAGCATTCTAATTTGAATTTTATGTCATCATGTGCTGCAATGTAAAAATACCATCAAAACTCTAACCTTCTAAATTCTCACTTCCTATTGAAAAAAAAAACTGCTGGAAGATTAAACACACAATTCTGCGCTGATTTCTTTCATTCCTTTCACTTGTGCTGCACTGTAAAAATACCATCAAAACTCTAACCTTCTAAACTCGCACTTCCCATTAAAAAAAAAACCTGAAACACACAATTCTGCTCAAAACTGCTGGAAGATTAAACAGACAATTCTGCTCTAATTTCTTTCATTCGTTTCACTCCTTTCATGTGGATTCCTGTGGCCTTAAATATCTAGTGAGGTATGAAGGCGATTTCGAGAATATGGATGATGCAAATTAGAGTATAAGCTTAATGAGTGAATCTCGGGCTTGGTGCCCAGAAGAATTAATTTTTCATTCACTGCCTCAGGATTTGGTCCACTACAAATTTTATAAGCGGGATAATGTAGAGAGTGTCGGGTGTGATGATCGTCTCATTTCTTAATTGCTGGCGTTGTCGGAGATTGTGTAGCCATATTACAAAATCATGTAAGTTTTAATATGTATATATCCATTTTTTATTTCTTAAAAAATGAACAAAGCTTACAGAGTTTTCAAAGCTTTGACTTGAAAACCATGAACCGTGCCCAGGAATACCTTTTTTTCAGATTAAGTATTCTGAACGTGGCTCTCTTTTCCTTCCTGTTGCAATGATAATCAAAAACTTAATTTTTATTTCTTCGTTTGGTTGAACGCCTTTGTTATACACTAAATTATTCCAAACTCTATTATTATTTATAAAAATTAAACATGTTAAATACCTGAATATAGGTGTAGAGGTCACGTGATATTGTACTTGGCTATAAAGACATCTATGATTTAGTACAGTCATAAATTAGTAGTGAAGAGAGTCAAATCAAAGCTTTGCTTAAGAATAATAATAATACGTTCAAATATTATATGAGTGTGCAGAAATGAAAGACTCACCTGATCCCCTATGACCAGGTATCCAAAATAAAGATACACCATCTGAAGGACTGTCCACCGAAGGATGCCCCTTTCTCATTTCCTTCACAATCTAGTTGTAGATGCATGGCTTCCTGGCCTTCTACTTTGTTGGGAGAGCTTTGTCTGGTAATGAGAATATGTGATGGCTAAGGAATGGTTGTTCCTCCAATAGACTTGTAGATATCACAACAAAAGCTCGGAGGATATGCCTTGGAATAAAAATGAGTTGTAATAAGGAATACATTTTATTTCATATATAATTAATTATGATGATGAAAATTTTAATATTTTCAAAATTTTAATATATTTATGATGATGATGATTAAGTCTATTGAAATAGGAATTGGTTTATTGGACTTTAAGAGATTACTTAGATTTCTTTAGTATCTTATTTCTATGCTCACACAATATGAAGAGAAATGTTCTAAGATCACTATAATTTTGATAACTTAAAGGTTAGGAAGATCTGTATTGTTTAAGTTCTCTAGAAGTAATATAACATAAATTCAATAAAGTATTAACATATTTTTCACAATAAAAAAACAAGAATTATATTATTGATTTAAAACATCTACAAAAAAAATAAACAATTAATTATTCATAAAATGTAGTATGAAAATCTTAAGAGTGGTTTATGTATGTTATTTATAATCCATATCAAATGTATGCCTACCTAAATGACTAATTATTAATTTATGTATATCACATGCACCATTGTAGCTTGATTGATTTACAAAACTTGTTTAAAATTTCTTTTGAATTAAAAAGGTTGTTCTTGAATATTGCATTCTTCCATTTTTACTTTTTCCTTCTTAATTTATTCTATTGTTAATCCATCAAGCAACTTGATTAAAGGCTGAATATTGCATTCCTTCATATTTACTTTTTCCTTCTTAATTTCTCCTATTGTCAATCCATGTCAATCCATCAAGCCACTTAATTAAAGGCTGAATATTGCATTCCTCCATTTTTACCTTTTCCTTCTTAATTTCTCCTATTGTCAATCCATGAAGCCACTTAATTAAAGGCTACAAGGATTCACATGCATACCTCTCTTCCCTTCCTATAATGAATGTAGTCAAAGAGGAATTGCCTCTAAAGTCATGATCATATTAATACATCTGTAGTAGTAATCCAAAATTAAAAAAAAAGTTTGTATCAAATGGAAATGTTTTCATAGTCCAAAAGTTATGTCTACCTTTGGCATTTGTTGTCCAATGTAATTTGGCCTTTGTTATTCAATGTAATTTGGTCTAACAAGAATTTGGTGAAATCAAAATGAATAATAGTCATGATGCATATTTATTATAAACATTGATACTAGTTTCTAGAGCCAAGATAATAATTTTATCTAAAGTATAACCAATGGCTTGTGGATTCTAGTAGCCACAATGTTGTAATGAGAAACTAAGTAATTTAAATCATATCACAACCTTCTTTTTTTTCTTTTTCTTTTCTAAGCAAAACAAACTTGTAACTTCATTTTTTTTAAGTGAAATGAAATTACATTATGTATATCTCTAATAGCATTATTAGACTTAAAAAAAATAACATCTAAGAGACAGAACTCTTTTAACTCTGATTACATCATAATTACCTAAACAACCATTCATATATCTTCTAATCATTTCCCCTAACTATTACCTTTCACCATTTTACTTTATACACGACAATCAACAATCTAAAATATGCATTCAATAATAGTCCATTTATACATCCATTAAAGTGTTTGTAATGTTGCAACACTAATTAATAGAAACCAAAAGGACTAAAAGTTTAATAAGTTTAATCCATAAAGAAAAAAATAAAAATAAACTAAAAGATAGGTTGTGAATGTAATAATAGAGTTGTGTTCCATTTTGTGAAAAATTAATGGAAAGACACAATTATGAACTCTTTTGGATAAAAATAACCTCGTCAAAATAAGATGTAGAAATATAATGTGATGGAAAGACACAATTATTAATTGTTTTTTTATAACAATAACCTCCTCACAAGATAAGGATCTCTCCATCCTTTAATAATAACAAGAGAATCTCCAAACACATGATACTTTGAGATCATTTCTAAGTTGTCATGTTAAGTGACAACTTTAAGGCCATTAATTTTACAAAATTATTAGTTCCCCTTTAAAATTTACTTTGAATTTTAAAACATTAAAGTTTGATAAGAAAAATAACCCTCTAACATTGCATAAACATGATTCATCTTGAATAGTTTTATTAAAATATATTCAAGAATTAGACTTATCAATTTCTTCTACTACAATAATAATAATAATAAATGAAAGTTAATAATAATAATAATAATAATAAAGTTAAAAATAATAATGAGAAGTTTAGATTCCTATACATATGCATAAATAATAAATGATAATAAATATCATTTAATAAATCATTATTATTAATATATAATATAAAAATATAATAAATAAATTATTAATATATGATAATAATATACATAATAATAATTTATAATATAGTCATAATATAATAATATAAAATATATAATATAATACTAATTAATAACCATAATAATAATAATAATAATAATAATAATAATAATAATAATAATAATAATAATAATAATAATAATAATAATATATGAGAGTTAAAAATAATAATGAGAAATTTAGATTCTTATGCATAGACAATAAATAATAATAAATATTATTTAATAAATCATTATTATTAATATATAATATGAAAATAGAATAAATAACATATTAATAATATACATAATAATAATTTATAATATAGTCATGATATAATAATATAGAATATATACTATAATATTAATTAATAATTATAATAAAATAATATTATGAATGAAAATATAGGAAAATGTCAATATTTATTATATTTTAATACAAATATAAATATAAATATAAATGTGCCAAATGTATTAAAAAATATTTATAGTATAAATTAAAGAATGTGAATGTTGAAACCTTATAATAAATGTATATTATAGTATACTAATATTAAATATATAATATAGTCATAATATAATATCAATTAATAATTATAATAAAATAATATTATAATAAATGTATGTTATGATATACTAATATGAAATATATAATATAATATAGTCATAATATAATATGAATTAATAATTATAATAAAATAATATTATAAATGAAAATATAAAAAAAGTTAATATTTATTGTATCTTATTATAATAAGAATGTGAATGAGAAAATATTTGTAGTATGAATTAAAGATGAAAAAGTGAACACATACTATAATTAATGTGAATTAATTATTATATAGAAATTATAATACTAAATTAATAATTACTAGTTAATATTATATAATATTATAAAATAATAAATATATGATATAATATAATAATAACAATACATTATTTTTTTAATTTTGTATTATAAAATATTATACAATAATTATATAATATTACAAAATAATAAATATATGATATAATATAATAATAATAATACATTATTTGTTTAAGTTTGTATTATAAAAGGGGCAGCTATTTATTATAAAATAATAAATATATGATATAATATAATAATAACAATACATTATTTTTTTAATTTTGTATTATAAAATATTATACAATAATTATATAATATTACAAAATAATAAATATATGATATAATATAATAATAATAATACATTATTTGTTTAAGTTTGTATTATAAAAGGGGCAGCTAAATCAGAAGTTACAAAATTTCTTTTTGTCTATTAATGTTCTTCAAAATAGAGGGAATGTACATCATCAATTAACTAATATCCTTTAGGATTTTTACAAAAAAGAGACTTTCCTACGAAGTTTGCAGTTTTCCATAAGAGAAGAGCAAAAATACTTTTACAATGCATAAACTTGATTAATAGAGTTTCAATTATGTATCCACTATTGTTTGATACTTTCCCTGATTGTTGAGTGTTGGTTGTGGGTTCAACGATTGAATTACCTCACAAGAGGCATGTGATCCTTATGAGATAGTTGCTTCACACTGCACAGGATTTCCAAGTCGACTATCATGAATTTCTTTACCCATGGATCAAATTTGATCATTATGTCTATTTACTTCTCTAAGCACTATGACCAATTCCTTCTCTTGTTTTTCTTCCTTGTCTTGCATTTTTTGCTCTTGCTCGGAA
>JASDQU010105321.1:21467-39071 GCA_032191745.1 Picea mariana
AAGTGACCTTTTCTTAAAAAGGGCAAATTAAGGGAGATTAAACTTGTGACCGTGATGAACCTGAATGGTAAAGGACAAAAGGGTTCCAACGGATTTAACTTCTTTTAATATAAGTTAGCCGTCCTTGCGATATAAAAATCTCATAAATATTGTCATTGTTCATATGTACGATAGTGCACCAATATTAATATTATTCTTAAAAATGGAAGATAACTTTGTGTAGTGAAAATTATTTTTTTCATCTCAATGCAATGAATCGACACATTCTTCATCAGAAAGATACGCCTTACGGAAGCATCTTATCCTTACCAAAAGGAGGAGTTATATGGAAAGAGACTTAATTATTTTTATTTTATTTTACATTTTTATTTAAATGTATTAATAATAATAATTTAATTTTAAGGTTATGAGTTAAGTTAAATATTAAATTGGTGAATTAGATTTCTTGGTTGTAGAATCAGAGATTTATTTGCTCAATTATTTGATTACTAAAATTTACAGTGGTATACATATCTTATCCTTTTCTTATTTTGAATTTGTAATTTATTAAGAAAAGACACATATTCTTAACCATTAGACCTACCTACAATTATTACAATATTTAAACACAAAAATAAATTTAATTATATAACTTAAATATTTTCAAAAAATAAATCATTAATGTAAACATTTTCAATTAAATATTATTATAATAAAAAGTTAAAAAAATCCAAAGTTTACGACCTCAACTATTTAATCATATACCTGTTTTGTACCAAAATAAAATTAAAATTTTAGAGTTGTCACATAGTATCCCCATGTGCAATTGCACATGCTGCGTGCTAAGATTGTGGTTGAATTTTATCTCTGGGTTGTGTAAATTATACTGATGCTTATTTTAAGAATTATTTAATATGTTTGACCTCTTAATAATGCTTGTATATGGATAGGAATAGGCACCATATAAAGACGCTAAATTTAAGGCCACTCACATTTTATACTTTAAGAGAATTTAGTTGATGTTCCCCAAAATTTAAGGTTCATTCACATTTTGCACATTAATAGAATTGGGTTGATGTAACATAATATTCCACATTCCAAATATTTTGATATGATTTTTAAAAGTATTAAAATTTAAAACCAATTGAATCTATTTTTAAAAGATTAACATATATTAAAATAATTGATATTTTAATATTTTTTTAATTTTTCGGTGCACCATATTTATACTATTAATATTTGATATGATTTTTAAAAGTATTAAAATTTAAAACCAATTGAATCTATTTTTAAAAGATTAACATATATTAAAATAATTGATATTTTAATATTTTTTTAATTTTTCGGTGCATCATATTTATACTATTGCATCATATTTATACTATATTATTATTTTATGATGAGTATAAATACAAGTTTTTGTCTTTCAGGTTTGAATTCCACTTTAATATGAAGTTATCAAACTTACCTAATTTTTTATATTTATTGGGGTTTTTATGATCACTAAGGTTTAAATGTGGGTATTTATTGTAATAACATCTTATTTTAGTTATTAGATTACAACTTGGCTTTAAGGAAGACAAGGGGTAGGTTTTGATCACTTATGTGTGTACAAGGAGTGTAATGCAAGTCTCATATGTTTGATCATAACCACTAAACCATGTCTCGATGTTGGGCAGGCAGTTTTGGGGATGGAACGGGGAGAAGAGATGAGGTACGAGGAAAAGGCGCAGTAAGAGTGAAGGCAGAAGAATATCAAGAACATCAAGAAGATCAAGAAAGAGGAGAAAGCGGGGGACAAGAAAGAACAACTGGCGCAAAATCCAGAAAAACCAGCCAAGCATGAGTTGTATCTAGCTCATAATGAGTTGTCGTCAACCAAGCATGAGTTGTAGCCAACTCACAATGAGGTGTAAAAAGGCTTTGATCATAATATATAAATATGAAAAGGGTGTTGCGAGTTGGAGGAGCCCGAGAGGAGAGACAAAGAGGTCGAAGAGAGACAGATACAGACAGAGAGAAAGAGAGTTTCAGAGGGAAGATCTTTGTAAAGAAGCTACAGATGTGAGGAGAATTGTATGTTAAGCATCCATTGTAGTGTAGAGCGCAACCAAGATACTTAAATATAATAAAGAAGCATATATTTTTTGGACGTATTCCAGAGAGGGGTGAACCACGGTAACCCTGTGTAGAACTGTGCTTTTGGATGTTAATTCATGTCTATAATGTGAATTTATGTTTACCTTTAAAGTTGTTTGTATGTTTATCTTTAATGTTGATGATGATATAGTAATGCACAATAACCATGATTGTATGTTTAACCACTAAATAGCGCAACTTTGAGTATATGTGCATATATAACTCAATAACAAGTTCAGGGTAACAAGGGTCTAGTGCGCGAGAGGATCCTGCAGATATGAAAGAGTGAGATTTTTATCTTTCCCTCACCACTGCAGAATCTTGGTTCTTGTAGTTCCCATAAAGATACCTCGGGTGAGACTTCGCCTGCATGCATGTGATGTCAAAAGGGTCGGTGTCTATAGGGTTTTGTTGGACTAAGTAACTTGAACCCAGGGTCTTAAACCTGCCTATGCACACGCGCCAACAAATGGTTCCTGCTTCTTTATTATATTTAAGTATCTTGGTTGTACTCTATGCTACAATGGATGCTTATCATACAATTCTCCTCACATTTGTAGCTTCTTTAAAAAGATATGCCCTCTGAAACTCTCTTTCTCTCTGTTTGTATCTGTCTCTTTGTCTCTCCTCCCAGGCTCCTCCAACTCACGACACCCTTTACATATTTATATATTATGATTAGAGCCTTTTGACACCTCATTGTGAGTTGGATACAACTCATGCTCGGTTGGCGACAACTCATTATGAGATGGATACAGCTCATGCTCGGCTGGCTTTCCCGTATTTTGCACTAGTTGTTCTTTCTTGTCCCTCGTCTTCTCCTCTTTCCTCTGTCTTCTTTATTGATCTTCTTCTGCCTTCACTCTTCCTACGCCTTTTCCCTGTACCTCGTCTCTTCTCCTTGTTCCATCCCCAAAACTACCTTCCCAACACTCAATGAACCAAAACAAAATCTCATAAGGAGGCCAAGGGGTAGGCTTTGCTCCACTTATGTGTTCACACTTAGTGCAATGTAAAAATCACTCGTTTAACCACAACCTCATTGACTAAAAATCTATGGCCTTAAGGGAGACAAGGGGTTAGGCTTTTGATCCACTTATGTGTGCACGTGGAGTGTGATGAAAACCTCACATGTTTGACCACAACCACTAGACCATAGCTCAATGCGCCCAAATTGGTTGGATCTAAGGAGGATAAGGGGGTAGTCTTTGATCAACTTATGTGTGCATAATGATTACAATGCAAACCTCACACATTCAACCATAATTGCTAGATCACAACCTATTAGACCAAAAATGGTTATCCTTATGGAGGACAAAGAGGTAGGGTTTGATCCACTTATGTGTGCATAGGGAGTGCAACCCAAGCCTCAAATATTCAACCAAAACCACTAGAGCACATCCCAAGAAACCAAAAATGGTTGGCCTTAAGGATGATCGAGGAGGTTGTCTTTGATTCACTTATGTGTGCATAGTAAGTATAATGTATGCCTCACATGTTCAACTACAACTACAAAATACAACACAACAAACAAATAATGTTTGGACTTAAGAAGGAAAAGGGGGTGATCAAGTTTGATCATATTATATGTGCACAAGGAGCGGAATGAAAGCCTCACTTGCTCGACCACAACCACTAGATCATAGACTAATTAGCCAATAATGGATGGCTTTTAGAAGTACAAAAGAATAGGGAACATACCAAAAATCCATGTCTTCAAGGAGAAGAGACTAGAAAATCCGTTAAATTAATTAAAACTTGCTTAATAGTTAAAAGTTCAGCATTTATCACCTTTAAATCCAATCCCTTTGATCTACATACATTTTTTTAGACCTTAAACCTTGCAAATTAAGACTTTGTCTATTTCTTACTCTAATCTAAATCTAATTTCTACATATTCCCATTACTTATACTAGATTTCACATGTCTTCATTTTATTAGTTTTTTATACAAGAAAATTAGTTGTTTATCAAGTGAGTTAATAAGTGGATAAGTTCAACTTTTTTGATGAATTTCTATTTTTTCAAGCAGGATAAGGTTTTGTTCTAATCTATTTATTTTTTCAAAATTTCGATAATCTAGGTTGTCTTAAAATGGGCCAAAAGCCTTGAGGGAAACGTTCCATTGACAAAATTCCCATCAATCAAATGGATTTATAACTTCTAGCAAAATCCTCATTAGATTTGAGTAATATTTTCTACCCAAAAAAAAGTTGAATTTGTCTACTTATTAACTTACTCCATTGTTTATCCTCTACCATATTGTTTGAATTTCCGCACTTTATGTACCACATTTATATGCATATAATCCACTCTTAACATTCTATTAATCTTTTATAAAAAAAAATTGTGATTTTACATTATAAATACGCTAATTTTACATTCCTACATTTTGTAATATAATCTTTTATTGTAACACATATACCCATAATTTGAGTTTTCTAAAATTTAAAATTACTTTTAAACCTTTGTTATGAATTTGTTCAAAGTTTCTCAATTTCCTTTTTCTTTTTGTATTTGTAACACTCCCTTCTCCACTCTAGATTTAGTACATTACCTTTTATTTTTATCTTCAAACAATTGGATATGACTACAAATCATACTATTACTTTTTTCCCATACTATAGATTAGCGTATGGAGAGAGGTGTAAGAGTTTTCTCATATTGTTGATGAAACAACCTTTGTTGTTGGATGTTTCTTTATAAATAAAAATGTAAAAGTTATATTTTTGGGGGGAAAAGATTACAATATAAAGAGGTATTTTTTTGGAATTTTAACTTCGTATGAGGGTCTTACAAATATATAAGTTCACATATCCAATATGTTTATGTTCTTCATGTTTAGGAGAGAATATGTATACATATGTTCATATCATTAATGGTATCATTTAGTAGAATTAATCTTAGAGTCCTTGATTTGTGGGTTACTATGATTAAAAAAAAAATTGAAATAAAATTATATATACAATATTATTCAATATATTTTGAAATAAAATTATATATACAATATTATTTGATAAGATGTTTTCAAGATTTTAAATTTATTTATTTTTAGTCTCAAAGTCCTTAATTTGTGAGTAATTATGATGTCTCTCTAATATTGAAATTTCATTTTTAATTTAAAATTATATATATATATATATATATAAAATGAATGATTATTTGTATTATATTTTTTTATTAAATATTTATAAACAAAAATAAATAATTTCGATAAAAGGGAAGGTGCAAAATTTACTTTTTGGCATTGAAAAAATATTAATCGGTCTAGATATCCCTTCCACATATTTTACTATCCTTTTCATCATTAAAAGTTTATCAACAAAAATACAATTACATGAATTTAAGGGAGATTTGAAGGTTAACAAACTTTTAGAATAATGATATGAATTTTCATTATAGAGATATAATATTTTAATAAGATTGATTGTAATATCACACATAACTATCACATGTTAGAGATTATTCATACATCAAAACAATCAATAATATTAATATTAGAGTAAAGAAGAATGTTATCACATTAATTTAATAACTTATTTAAAAATGTTTAAATTAATAATATTAATTAAAAATATATTATAATAATTTTGTATAACAACATTTTAGTAAATTTGTATAATGTCCCAAAATCTATGTAATTATTATTACCATTTTAAATATATTTCAAAATAAATAATATTACATGAATTATATTACTAAATAACCACTTATATCCACCAATTTTTTTAACATCCATGGGTAACACCCATGTAATTACCCATTTTGAACCTTATTGATCTTAGTTTTGTTTATCTTTCCCCTATTATAAGTTTATACTTTTATTACATCAAAATCAAATTTAACTATACGTAATAAAATCAAATTTAACTATATCGGGATTTACATGGTAGAACCGTCCCTTCCATCGTTGTGATGCTCATCTATTTTAACAAAGTTGCTTTGGGACTTTAATCAAATTCTTTAACTTTTTGATCTCGCTTTTAGCATAAATCAAGATCAAGAAGTTCATCAAACTTTTTGATTTGATCTCTAAGTTAGGGTTACTTGATTTAATTCATGTTTTTTTTTCCTTAGAATGAAAATTTGAAGGAGATTTTGGTTTTACATGTACTGTGGGGACATTTTGGTACATCATCTCTGAATTATAAAGTTGCTTTGGGACTTGAATGTGCCGGTGCAAGATGATGAAGTAGTAGATAATGATGACAATAATCAAGTCTTTAGTTAATTGTCTATGCCCTTAATAATCTTAAGGGCCATTTCGAAGTATTTTTTTTAATTTTTGTATGTAAAGTTAAGCCTACCTATGTATCTTACTTATGAGCTGCAATATTTTTTTAAATACAAATATCTATCCGTTTTTGTTAGAAAAAAAAAAAGAATAATGAATATAAAGAAATTGTATCTATTAAATTAATATATTTTTATAATTAAGATAATATAAATTTAAGTTAATTTGAATTTTATCAAATATTTTTTAAAATTTGAATTTGAATTTTATCACACATTTTTTAAAATGTTTATTTTTTGGGGTTTTTTTTATGTTAAATATTAAAATATCTATTGGATCTAATTTGAATAGTTGGAAGGAATGGTTTTATCTTTTTTTCATTGGATTTTATTCTTGTTTATAACATGTTGATATGGCCTTGAGCCCTAAAGAATGTTGTTTACAATTTTTGGATTGAGGGGAAGTGCTTGAGAAGTTTTTGCAATTTATATTCCAAAATAATTGTCAATTGAGTCTAGTCTAAGTGATTGAGAGGAATGTTATCCTCCCCACCCATGATCAATTCTTGTAGGTGATATGTTGAGCTCATAATGATTACATTGTTGTCTAGTCTTGAACCCTATAAATGCTTACCCTAGGTATCATCTTTGAAATGAAGAAAAATGCAAAAATGATAAATATTAAATATTATTTAATAACATTATACATGAAATATAAAGATTTTTCTTATTTCTAATTAAGTTAAAAAAATATTTTACAATTTAATATTGAGAGTATTGCCACATGGAAAATTTTAGGCATCTATACTTATCTTATAAGTGGAGAAACTTTGATTAATCTTATTAATTTTTAAAATATCATTTATAAATGTTCAATAATATTATTTTGGAAAATATTTAAATTTATAAAGGTTTTTATGTAATTTCTAAAAAGAATTATAATATTTTAAATAAAATATTTGATCCTAGAAAAGTTGGGTAACTCTTCTCTTTTTTGGAAATTGTATATTTAAAAAAAAACTAAAAAATTAGTTCAATCGTAAAATTTCCATGTAAGTAAGTGGATGTAATGTTTATGTGACATGTCAACCAAAATATCACTTAAATAATAATAATAATAAATATGTAAAATGGATTTATTATAATAAGAAATGGGATATCTCTATATATAGTTGTATCAAGAGAATTAACATGTATTTTACAATCCATTGTGCAATAATAAAATAAACCAACACAGATATATTTCAATTTCAATATATTTATGTTTTGTCGACTATTTTATTGTTCTCAATGCTTAATAGATTCAAAGTTAAGATTTATACTGCTATTTAACATAATACATCTAAGTTTGGTTAAGTATCACAAATAGTTGTACAAATGTCAATGGAAATGAATATGAATCATGTGAGTGACAACAATATAAATTGTATGAGCAACAACATCTAAATTCAAAATCTAACGAAGCCATAAATTAACAAAATTGTCCACAACAAGCAATCATAATTGCCCCCAATAATCAATGTTATCATAATCCAAAGAAACAACTTCATAGGACCATTTGTCCAATAAAGCTTGTGTAAATAACTACCTTTGAAAACAAAGTTGGGATGACTAGTGGTTAAGTTACAGGGTTGCCAAATTCCAATGTTGATGATAAGGGTTGATGTTAACATTATGAGCTCTAACAACAACTAATTTGGCTCAAGTAATTCAATTTGATTATTTGTAGCTTTCCAATTTTCATCGCATCAAGAGGCATATTCTACAACACATTATGGGGGAGATGTGTCATGAGTGACTAGAAGTGAGTATAATGGTGCATGTTCCTTTCTCGTATATATCACAAATTTAACATTATTTTTTAAAAATATTTTTCTAAATATATACGAGAAAGGAACATGCACCATTATACTCACTTCTAGTCTATATATATATATATATACCTCAAAGGTTTCAAATATCCAAAATGATCAAATACATCAAGGTAAAACACTTTTCTCAAATTTTTGCATGATAAAGAAGGTTTGCATCTCAAGATATTGGATGTTTGTTAGTGATTGATAATTCAATAGTTGAGATAAATCTTTAAAATAGCACCAGTATTTTGACTCTTAATTGTAAGATCACTTTGCATCTCATTTTGATGCAATGAGAATATTGTATTTTTCGGAATAGTGCAACAAAATCATGTCACTTTTCTCACCATTGAGTCACTTTTAAAGTGACGCCCTAGTGGAGTTGGTTACGAGCCTTCACTTCATTACAACGTGCAATACTTTGGTTTTGACCCTTGGAATGTATTGAATCAGATTATGTATACATTATAAATGCATGGTTCTAATGATGAGAGTCAAGCCATGTTAGCTTAAATAAATGACATTGTATTTAAATGATGTAAATATGATATTATGGATTCCTAGTGTGAAGCTCAAGGCTAAGGGTCGACAAGTGAATGACTAGGCATGTGAGATGTAAGTACACATATATGGACCATGTGTTAGGTTTTTCATGGTGAATTGAAGCTATTAATATAATACAAAATGGTTGAAATGAGAGGGGCTATGATTCCATTAGAGGGGAAGATGAAAAGGGGTCTATTGGAAGTAAATCCTCTATTTCCAAATGTTAGACTTAGATCTCATCTCTCTTCCATTATGTGCCTTAAATGAAGCCATCCACCTCATTTCACTTATTAAAATCAATCATTGGATGCATGTAAAATGTTGGCGGGGAAGTCTTCTCACATAGCTATAAAAGCATCAACTTAGTACAATCATCATGAGGAAGTGTAAGAGTCCCGCATTTTTTTGTTAGAAGTAATTCCAGTGATCATTTCCTTCAATTCTCTCATTTCCATTCACTCTAGAATTCATTCCATCATTCTCCCATTTATGTTGTATGTTTTTCATGTTATGTTCTCCACTGCTATCCATTGAAAAATATAGAAATTGACTAAATCCAACACTATGAAGAGGAAATTAAAGATAGTGGATGAAGGATAGATGATTGTAGGTGAACATAGAGGTTGGGAAAGTTAAGGATCCATCACCCACTATGTAATTTTTTCTCTTAGATGCTCGAGGGCCAAGTATTGTTCTTGCAAGAAATTCTCAAAAGACATACAACATATTGGACTCTTTCTACCAATGCCAAAAAGCATTGGAAGGGAGAATATCCCTGAAGGAATATTGAGTAAAGAAAATGAAAGATCCTTCATTGTTGTATGGGGTAGTGGATGAGAGTTCCATGGTTGTTTAATAGTTGGAAGAGATTCTTGTAATGGTCTATAGTGAGAAGATTGGTTGAGCATAAGAGTAGATGGGTTGGGCTAAGAGAGATAGAAGTTTTTGGTTTGGTTCCATCTCTTCAGGGAAGAAGGACTGGAAAATCCCTCAAGTGAATAAAACCTTGATTAATAGTTAAAAGTTCAACATTTCTCACCTTTAAATCCAATCCCTTTGAACTACATACAAGTTTTTAGACCTTAAACCTTGTGAATTAAGACTTTTTCTATTTCATACTATAATCTAAATCTAATTTCTACATATTCCCATTATTTATACTAGATTCCACGTGTCTTCCTTTTATTAGTTTCTTATACATGACAACTAGTTGTTTATTGAGTGAGTTAATAAGTGGACATGCTCAACTTTTTTGATGAATTCGATTTTTTCTAAGTGAGGTAAGGTTTTGCTCTAATTTACTTAATTTTTCAAAATTTTGATGATTTAGGTTGTCTTAAACTAAGCCAAAATCTTTGAGGGAAAAGTTCCATTGACAAAGCTCCCCTCAATCAAGTGGAAATATAACTTCTAGCAAAATCCCCACCAAATTTAAATAAGATTTTCCACTGAAAAAAAAGATTGAATTTATTTACTTATCAACTTACTCCATTGTTTATCCTCTACTATATTATTTGAATTTCCACACTTTGTATACCACATTTTTATGCTTATGATCTGCTTGTGACATTCTATTACTCATTTACCATACAACATACAACATTTATACTTTTACATCATAAATCCACTAATTTTACATTCCAATAATTTATAATATTGTGTTGTAACACATACATCCATAATTTGAGTTGTCTAAAATGTACAACTCCCTTCAAACCTTTTATTATGAACTTGTTCGAAATCTTACAATTTCCTTTTCCTTTTACTTATCTATTTGTAACACTCCTTCTTTTATTATGAACTTGTTCGAAATCTTATAATTTCCTTTTCCTTTTACTTATCTATTTGTAACACTCCTTCTACAATTTAAATGTGCATGGAAATTTGTTTTTATCTCCCATAATTACCTATAACTACAAATCATACTATTAAATATTTCCATATTATATAAGGTCCATGATTTATAACATTCCCTTCCCCACACTAAATATAATGCATGATAAAAAAAAAAATTATATTTCTACAAATCATACTATTAAATTTTTGGAGTTTGATCATATTATTAAATTTTTCGAATTTGATCATATTGTTAATGAAATCCCCACACCCTTTTACATAAGTTGTATCCTTTTCTTGGAAAGATTATAATATATAAGAGTTATTTTTGAAATTTTAACTTCCTACGAAGTTCTTACAAAGATATAAGTTTACATATCTCTATGTTCCGAGTATGTATATATATATGAATGGTTGTTTGTTGGAGTGATCATTTATGTAAAATTAGTATTAGATCCTTAATATGGAGACTTTGATGTACATGGGATTTTGATTTTTTTTTTCAAAGTATTATATATGAATTATTTTGTAATTACTTAATATTGTTAATAAATTATTAAAATTTATTTTTTAAATAAAAAATATTTCAAATTATATTTTGTAATATTTTGTATATTTTGAGTAGGTCTAATGGTTAAGAATATGTGTTTTCTTCTAAAAAATTACAAGTTTAAATTCAAATAAGATAGGGTATGTATACTTTCATAGACTTTACCAGTAAAATCACTAAGTAGAGGAAATCTCATACACCAATTTAATGTCTGACTTGACCATAACTTTAAAAATAAATTATTATTATTATTATTAATGATTTATTATTTTGATTATATTTTTTTATTAAATATTTATAAAAATAAATAAAAAAATTAATTAATATTATTAATAATTTGTTATTTTTATTATATATTTTTTATTAAATATTTATAAAAAAATCAAAAGAAACGCAAATTCATTAGAAAGAATTTGGCGGATAAAAAATGTTAGTGGGTTATTACATGTAATATGTAATACATATTACATGTAATATGTATTACATATTACATGTAATATGTAATACATATAGACCTTCCATATACCCTTTTACCATTAAAAGTTTATCAACAAAATATAATTACATGGATCAAAGTGAGATCTGAAAGTTACGAAGAGTGGCTTATGTCTAAGATGAACTATGTCTAAGATGAATTAGGTGAAGTGTTAACAAATTTTGAGAACACAATAAGGTACATATAGAGATGCATTTTCTATAGAGATCTATCATTTTAATAATACAAATTATAACATCACATATAATGATTACATATTGAAGATAATTCATATACCAAAATTATTAATAATATTAATATTAGAGTAAGAGTTTATTAATAATATTATTATTAATATTAACATTAGAGTAAGAGTTAATTAATAATATTATTACTAATACTAATATTAGAGTAAGAATTTAATATTAATATTAAAGTAAGAGAAGATGCTATCACATCAATTTAATTATTTACTTAAAAAAAATTAAATTAATATTATTTAAAAAAAATATATTAAAAGTATATTGCATTAACTTTGTACGACAACACTTTGGAAATTGTTTTTCTATAATGACCCTAAAGCTTATGCAATTATTATTATCATTTTAAATATATTTTAAAATAAATAAATCTTTCGTAATCATATTAATAAATAACCACTTATATACACCAACTTTTTTAACATTAGGTTTTCATGTAATTACCAATTTTGGACCTTATTGGGTCTCGATTTTGTTTTATCTTTCCCCTATTATAAGTTTATAATTTTATTACATCAAAATCGAGTTTAACTATATCGGGATTTACATGGTAGAACCGTCCCTTCCATCGTTGTGATGCTTATCTATTTTAACAAAGTTGCTTTGGGACTTGAATCAAATTAACTTTTTGACCTCGCTTTTAGCACAAATCAAGATCCATAAGTTCATCAAACTTTTTGATTTGATCTCATCTAAGTTAGGACTACTTGATTTAACAAATGTTATTTTTTTGCTCTTATTTTTTATTCGATCTCATCTAAGTTAGGACTACTTGATTTAACTCATGTTATTTTTTTTGCTCTTAAAGTAGAATGAAATGAAACTCTAGTGGATAGAATAAAACTATATCTATTAAATTAATATAGATTTAAAATCAAGATTTATGTTAATTTTAATTTTATCAAATATTTTTAAAAATAATATTTTTTCAAATATTTCAAATTCTTATTATTTTTAAAGATATTAAAATTTTAGTTAATTCTTGTTAGCTCAATTGGTTAAGGTGTAGGTTTCGTTTGCTAGGCGACCCGAGTTCAATACCTTTATGGCAAGTTTAGTCGGGAGGAGACACCCAAAAATATAGCCATGTTAAGGGTTGGTGTAGCCCAAGCCAGATGCGATCCTCACCCCTTAGTCTTGTTCATAACATGTTTTATTTTATTTTTTGTAAATAAAAGAGGGCTATATTGATATTCACATATGTAAGTGTCAATACAAAATCAAGAGTTTGCCACGTGCCCTGCCACAGCTGGGAAACCAGGACAGGTGGCGATCAAAAATCAAGTGCATCTGTGATTGTAGTTGTAACTGTAACTGACAAAAAAGATCAGAGTGTTTGACTAGAGAGTGGCCATGGCCGACTGTCTTACAGAGCTTGACATAGAATTTCAATTCTCTACAAAATTGACTAAACCAAAATAAAACCATTAACCCGGGGGAGCTAGCTTGGGCTCGATCGTCCATGGGCATTGTAGGCTAGAAAAAAAATTGTCCGCAAGTTGGGCACCGATTGCTAGCTGGAGCAGTCGTCATTTCATCAAGCAGGAGGTCTAGACGTTGTCCCATGAATTTATGAATATGTGCCTGATCATCCATTTTCTGCCACAACTCGAAGATGAGTTGAAGGTGCTCGTCTGCAAGTCGAATTGGGGTGGGTGGAGGCGGATCCTCCATCATATCTGCATCCACTGCATCCATTGTTGTCATTGTTGTCAAATGAGTAGCCACTTGTCAGCTGGGAGGAATTTCTTCCTCCACCACGCATTCTCCAATGCCATAAAAATGTACTGAAGTGTGGGCGTTGGGTAGGGAAATTTTTGGGCAAAGGCTAGGCAAAAGGGAAAAGTTCTCGAGAGGGAGAATTTCCTCCTTGAAAGGGAAGCTACTAGGATCATTGGTGGGACTAGGGTTGTTGAGGTCAGTTATGGCGTTGGTTGAGACGATTGGTTATTATGAGGGAAAGATGAGAGGGGGGAAGTCGATTGTGCCTGGTAAGGGTGTTGTAGTACAGTGGACCCCTTCTGGACTTTCCCCTCTCCCTGGGCATGGTGTGAGCATTCAGGTGAGGCAGGTGCAAGGTGAAAATGGTGTGGGAGAGCCAGGGAATTGTCGAGCATGGGAAGAAGAGAAGGTTGAGGAGCAGTCGGGAACAAGGCAGGGGAGGAATGAGAGATTGGTCCAGTGCACAGGCCTTCATAGTGCCTGGAGAATTAATGTGGGCGGGATCCATGAAGGTCGAGGTGACTGCAAGCTTGGTGCAGGTACGCCCAACCTAGTTCACTCAAGGTTGCATTAAGTTTCCTTGGACTGCCTAACGCACTTCCATTAAATGACAGTGAGTGTGGATCATTGAAATTGGAGGGACGGGAGGCTGGCGGAAGGGATTAACAGATCCATGCGCGACCTAACTCCACCTGGCTCCCATTGCGGTCCACCTGTCACCCCATCCAGGACTTATTCATAACATGTTGATATGGCTCCGAGCCCTTAAAAAATTGGTTTATCATCCTTGGAATAAGGGGGAAAATGATCGAAGGATTTTGGATATATATATATATATCAATCATTGGGGAATAAAAGATAAATTTAAGGAGAATCTATGGTGTGATAAAGATTTAGAGGATAAAAGAGTATTAAGATATTATAAGGTGGTGGTTAACACTAACCTTGAAGATCAAAAGTATCTATTTGTTTTAACTAGCGTAAAGAAGAGAATCAATATTTCTAAAACAAGAACTAATTATCATGAGTCGCATAGTGAAACTAGGCTTTGGACAATCCCAAAAACACCATGACAAGAAAGGATATGTCACCTTTGTGACACCAAGAGGGTTGAATATGAAAACACTTTCTCCTAGAATGCCCTACGTATACCCAAATTAGATCAAAATTTCAAATTATTTGTCACAATACTGACCTTCCTAACCGTCTAAGTCATCAAAACTTTAGTGATCTCATAATGCTTTTCAAGCATCAAAATAACATTTTAAATAAATCCAGGTAATCTCTTACTTTTCTTAAGATCTGATAGACCAATTTTGGTCTCAGCGGATGTTAACCATCATCATCATCATATGTATATTCCAAAAAATTCATTTGGGTTTAGTTTGGGTGATTGAGAGTGAGGAATTTTAGGGATCTATACTTATATTATAAGTGCAAAAATTTTGGTATTTTAATATATCATTGATAAATGTTTAGAATATTTTTAAAAAATATTTAAATTTATATGTTTTTTTTTTTTTTATTATTTATATATTTTCTAACTTTTTTTATGATTTTGTTAGTAAAATATTTAATCCTATAAAATTTGGGTAATTTTTCTTTAATGGAAATTGTCAAATTATTTTTAAGAAAAAAAATTCTAGAAAGCTAATTCAATGTTAAAATTTCCATGTAAATAAGTGAGTGTAATGTTCATGTAACATGCCAACCAAAATATAATAATAATAATAATAATAAGCTTGTTGCAATAAAAATGAAGAAACTTGTAAATATATAAATATAATAACAATAAATTGGTTGCATCAAGAAAAACATCATGCATTTTACAATGCATTATGGAATAATAAAATAAACAAATATAGATCTATCTTAATTCCAATATATTTACTATTTTATTCCTCTAGATGCTTAATTATTCGATATTTAGATGGATCTATATTGTTATTTAACATAATATATCTATGCTTGGTTAAGTATCACAAAGAGTTCTATGAATATGAATGAAAATGAATAGGAATCATGTGAGTGACAACAAATAAAATGACATGAGGCAACAACATCTAAATTCGAAATCCAACGGCGAAATAAGTTCACAAAATTGTCCAAAGTAAGCAACCAAAACCGCCCCCAATAATCAATGTTATCTTAATTCCAAAAAACAACTTCATAGGACCAATTGTCCAATAAAGTTTGTATGGATAATTACCTTTCAAAACAAAGTTAGAATAATTATTGGTTAAGTTATAGTGTTTCCAAATTCACATGATGACAATAAGGGTTGATGTTAACACTACGAACTCTAACAACAATCAATTTGGCTCAAGTAATTCAATTCAATGATTTACAACTTTCCAAAAGGAACAATCTACAACACATTATGGGGGAGATCTGTTATGAGTAAATGTAATGTTGTATGTGCCTTTCTTGTATATATTTAAAAAATACTTTAACAATAATAATGTCGCCTTTCTTGTATATATTTAAAAAATACTTTAACAATAATAATGTTAAGTTTGTGATTATATATATATCCATCTTAACTTCAAAGGTTTCAAATATTCAAAAAGATCCAAAAAGATCAAATCCATTAAGTAAAATATTTTTCTCTAATTTTTGTATCATAAAGAAAGTTTACATCTCAAGATATTTGATCTCTTGATGCTTAATAATTCAAGAGCTAAGATAAATATTTAAAATAACAATGGTATTTTGACTCTTTATTGTAAGATCACTACGCATCTCATTTTGATGCAATAAGAACATCTACTTTTTTATATTAGTGCAATAAAATCATTTCACTTTTCTCACCATCGAGTCACTTTAAAGTGATCAATTGGTGGAGTTAGTTATGGGCCTTCACTTCCTTACTACATGTAATAATTTAGTTTTGACCGTTAGAATGTATTGGATCATATTATGTATAAATTATAAATATGTGGTTATAATGATGGGAGTAAAGGCATGTTAGCTTAAATAAATGGACTCGTATGTAAATGATGCAAATATTCTAGTATGGGTTCATAGTGTGGAGCTCAAGGCCAAGGGCCAACAAGTGAATGGCTAGGCATGTATGATGTAAATAAACATATATGGATCATGTGTTTGGTTTGTCATGGTGAATTAAAGCTACAAATATTATAAAATGGTCCAAAATGGATGAAAGAGCGTGAGAGAGGCTATGCTTCCACTAGAGGGGAAGATGAAAGGGGCTTTGTTATAACATTAATTACCACCATATATGCATTGGTGCCATCTTGGCCTTTCCCTTTCCCACTTCCAGACCTTAATCCCCTTCTTCCTCCTCTGAATTCATGATAAAACACATTTTTTTGACATATATGTGCCCTCCAACTATGTAGATCTCGTACATACGCATGTTTCTCCTTTACAGGGTGTGTACACCTTAATTTGGCTCAAAAAATAATATTTTGAGTATTTTTGGGCGAGGTTCACAGGTTTTTCCAGTTCCTAACTCTTTATTTCCTGTCTACAACCGTTTGTAACCACTCCAACCACTTGGAGAAAGTATAAAATGAGACTAAAGCTATAGGAGAAGAAAAATCATACTTGAAGCAACATAATGCTGGCATTTTTTCCCCCATCTACAAACCCCTTTTCCCTTTCTATTGATTAATTCCTTCAGACCTGGAAACCACTATTTCCATCCTTCCTTTCTCTTCATATCTTGTCATCAATATTCTATTCATGTTCTTTGGACTTGCATAAGCATCGGAATCAAAGGTACCATTTATTGTCAGTTCCCTAGGTGGAGGGACTTGATGTCTGATTCTGGAGCAGTGTCGTAGTAGATACATGTGGTAACTACCCTTATCTTGTTGTTCATTAATAAAGATACCTCTTTCCCATCAATTATTTGTGTTTTAGTGTATGATGTTTATGTTTAAGCCTTCAATTTCCTAGAACACTAATTGCTTTACTTTCAATCATCTTTTATAAGAGTTGGTTATATTATAACTACCCCTTTGTAGTTGTCAACTTGATTATT
>JASDQU010105321.1:39713-51221 GCA_032191745.1 Picea mariana
TAGAATAATGATATGAATTTTCATTATAGAGATATAATATTTTAATAAGATTGATTGTAATATCACACATAACTATCACATGTTAGAGATTATTCATACATCAAAACAATCAATAATATTAATATTAGAGTAAAGAAGAATGTTATCACATTAATTTAATAACTTATTTAAAAATTTTCAAATTAATAATATTAATTAAAGAATATATTATAATAATTTTGTATGATAACATTTTTCAAAAAATGTTTATAGTAAATTTGTATAATGTCCCCAAAACTTATGTAATTATTATTACCATTTTAAATATATTTCAAAATAAATAATATCACATGAATTATATTACTAAATAACCACTTATATCCACCAATTTTTTTAACATCCATGGCTAACACCCATGTAATTACCCATTTTGAACCTTATTGATCTTAGTTTTGTTTATCTTTCCCCTATTATAAGTTTATACTTTTATTACATCAAAATCAAATTTAACTATATGTAATAAAATCAAATTTAACTATATCGGGATTTACATGGTAGAACCGTCGCTTCCATCGTTGTGATGCTCATCTATTTTAACAAAGTTGCTTTGGGACTTTAATCAAATTTTTTAACTTTTTGATCTCGCTTTTAGCATAAATCAAGATCAAGAAGTTCATCAAACTTTTTGATTTGATCTCTAAGTTAGGGTTACTTGATTTAATTCATGTTTTTTTTTTTTTCCTTANGGGACATTTTGGTACATCATCTCTGAATTATAAAGTTGCTTTGGGACTTGAATGTGCCGGTGCAAGATGATGAAGTAGTAGATAATGATGACAATAATCAAGTCTTTAGTTAATTGTCTATGTTCTTAATAATCTTAAGGCCATTTTGAAGTATTTTTTTTTAATTTTTGTATGTAAAGTTAAGCCTACCTATGTATCTTACTTATGAGTTGCAATATTTTTTTAAATACAAATATCTATCTGTTTTTGTTAGAAAAAAAAAAAAATAGTGAATATAAAGAAATTGTATCTATTAAATTAATATATTTTTATAATTAAGATAATATAAATTTAAGTTAATTTTAATTTTATCAAATATTTTTTAAAATTTTAATTTGAATTTTATCACACATTTTTTAAAATGTTTATTTTTGGGGTTTTTTTTATGTTAAATATTAAAATATCTATTGGATCTAATTTGAATAGTTGGAAGGAATGGTTTTATCTTTTTTTCATTGGATTTTATTCTTGTTTGTAATATGTTGATATGGCCTTGAGCCCTAAAGAATGTTGTTTACAATTTTTGGATTGAGGGGAAGTGCTTGAGAAGTTTTTGCAATTTATATTCCAAAATAATTGTCAATTGAGTCTAGTCTAAGTGATTGAGAGGAATGTTATCCTCCCCACCTATGATCAATTCTTGTAGGTGATATGTTGAGCTCATAATGAGTACATTGTTGTCTAGTCTTGAACCCTATAAATACTTACCCTAGATATCATCTTTGAAATGAAGAAAAATACAAAAATGATAGATATTAAATATTATTTAATAACATTATACATGGAATATAAAGATTTTTCTTATTTCTAATTAAGTTAAAAAAATATTTTACAAATTAATATTGAGAGTATTGCCACATGGAAAATTTTAGGCATCTATACTTATCTTATATAAGTGGAGAAACTTTGGTTAATCTTATTAATTTTTAAAATATCATTTATAAATGTTCAATAATATTGTTTTGGAAAATATTTAAATTTATAAAGGTTTTTATGTAATTTCTAAAAAGAATTATAATATTTTAAATAAAATATTTGATCCTAGAAAAGTTGGGTAACTCTTCTCCTTTTTTGGAAATTGTGAAATTATATATTTAAAAAAAAAAAAATAGATAATTAGTTCAATCGTAAAATTTCCATTCTTCTCCTTTTTTGGAAATTGTGAAATTATATATTTTAAAAAAAAAAATAGAAAATTAGTTCAATCGTAAAATTTCCATGTAAATAAGTGGATGTAATGTTTATGTGACATGTCAACCAAAATATCACTTAAATAATAATAATAATAAATATGTAAAATGAGTTTATTATAATAAGAAATGGGATATCTATATATATATAGTTGCATCAAGAGAATCAACGTGTATTTTACAATCCATTGTGGAATAATAAAATAAACCAACACAAATATATCTCAATTTCAATATATTTATGTTTTGTCGAATATTTTATTGCTCTCAATGCTTAATAGATTCAAAGTTAAGATTTATACTAGTATTTAACATAATACATCTAAATTTGGTTAAGTATCGCAAATAGTTGTACAAATGTCAATGGAAATGAATATGAATCATGTGAGTGACAACAATATAAATCATATGAGCAACAACATCTAAATTCAAAATCTAATGAAGCCATAAATTAACAAAATTGTCCACAACAAGCAATCATAATCGCCCCCAATAATCAATGTTATCATAATCCAAAGAAACAACTTCATAGGACCATTTGTCCAATAAAGTTTGTGCAAATAACTACCTTTGAAAACAAAGTTGGGATGACTAGTGGTTAAGTTACAGGGTTGCCAAATTCCAATGTTGATGATAAGGGTTGATGTTAACATTGTGAGCTCTAACAACAACTAATTTGGCTCAAGTAATTCAATTTGATTATTTGTAGCTTTCCAATTTTCATCGCATCAAGAGGCACATTCTACAACACATTATGGGGGAGATGTGTCAAGAGTGACTAGAAGTGAGTATAATGGTGCATGTTCCTTTCTCGTATATATTTAGAAAAATATTTTTAAAAAATAATGTTAAGTTTGTGATATATATATATATATACCTCAAAGGTTTCAAATATCCAAAATGATCAAATACATCAAGGTAAACCACTTTTCTCAAATTTTGCATGATAAAGAAGGTTTGCATCTCAAGATATTGGATGTTTGTTAGTGATTGATAATTCAATAGGTGAGATAAATCTTTAAAATAGCACCAATATTTTGACTCTTTATTGTAAGAACACTTTGCATCTCATTTTGATGCAATGAGAATATCGTATTTTTCGGAATAGTGCAACAAAATCATGTCACTTTTCTCACCATTGAGTCACTTTTAAAGTGACCCCCTGGTGGAGTTGGTTACGAGCCTTCACTTCATTACAACGTGTAATACTTTGGTTTTGACCCTTGGAATGTATTGAATCAGATTATGTATACATTATAAATGTATGGTTCTAATGATGAGAGTCAAGCCATGTTAGCTTAAATAAATGACCTTGTATTTAAATGATGTAAATATGATATTATGGATTCCTAGTGTGAAGCTCAAGGCTAAGGGTCGACAAGTGAATGACTAGGCATATGAGATGTAAGTACACATATATGGACCATGTGTTAGGTTTTTCATGGTGAATTGAAGCTATTAATATAATACAAAATGGTTGAAATGAGAGGGGCTATGATTCCATTAGAGGGGAAGATGAAAAGGGGTCTATGGGAAGAATCCTCTATTTCCAAGTGTCAGACTTAGATCTCATCTCTCTTCCATTATGTGCCTTAAATGAAGCCATCCACCTCATTTCACTTATTAAAATCAATCATTGGATGCATGTAAAATGTTGGTGGGGAAGTCTTCTCACATAGCTATAAAAGCATCAACTTAGTACAATCATCATGGGGAAGTGTAAGAGTCCCACATTTTTTTGTTAGAAGTAATTCCAGTGATCATTTCCTTCAATTCTCTCATTTCCATTCTGATGTAGGAGCATCTCTCCATGCAGCCAGCTAGCCAGCCAACCACGTCAACACGCACGCATTCAAAGACTGAAGAGAGGCGCAGCCTCATTTTTTAATTTGAAATTCAATGTAATTTAATGTGCTTAGGCTGTTGAGCCAGGAAAGCCATGCCTTTGTGCAGGCTGTAGATAAGATAGGCATTTATTGTAGATCGGCTAAGATCTAGTTCTGGATAGTAGACTAGACAACCATTCATTGTAATTTATTAGAGTAGGTAAAATCCTGGAGGGAAGCGCTCGATGAGCCCCTCAGGTAAAAGAGATTTAGATCTCATTTTGAGCTAGACGAAAAAAGATGATAGTTGAGTTGTAGAGCCAGGGAGAGCTCAGGAACACCATTGTAAAGATACAAGCATTTTTCCATTTGTTAATATATAACAGAGCAATTTTTCCTGCATTATTCTGTGTATATGGATGTTTGTGTGTGTTCCTTATGTATGTTGTGAATGTATGATTGTTGATGCATTCTGCAGGAGTTGTGTTTGATTTCAGGGTTGAAGGTCTTTGAGGCTTCATACCAGGAGGGTGTGACAGAACGCTGAGGTTCTGAGAGCCGTGCACAGGGGATGCACTTCTGAACTCGGAGGAGTCAGACAAAGACATGTTGAGGCACAGGACTGAGATCAACAACTCAGGAAGAAAACCTATGAGATTGCTGAACACCTCAGGAGGTAAGGCTGTGTAATTGAGAACACAGTTGCAGACATAATTTTGTTGTGAATTATGTAGAGCTCTGCCAAGTGGGCATTGAGCGTGTGTACAGAGGTGTACAGAGGAAGGAACTCTGTTGAGAGTTCAAAGGAAGCAAAATCATTGAGGATTCTGGGAAGCTCTGCCAAGTGGGCATTGAGCAAGTGCATAGGTGCACATAAGGAGAACTCTGTTGTGAGTTCAGAAGACAGAATCACTAAGGGTTCTGAGAGCTCTGCCAGGAGGGCATTGAGCAGGTGCAAAGGGTGCACACGGAGAACAGAACTGTTGAACGTTCTGGGGAAGAGAAGATACTCCGCCAGGAGGGCGTTGAGAAAGGGTGCAGAGAGGAACAAAGAGAAAAGAACTCTTTGAGTTCGGGAGCGAAGAAAGAGTCCACTAAGGGAACTTTCACTGGGTTGTTGAGTACCCAGAAGTACTCAAGAAGAGGCTTGAGCAGAAGGATAGCCAGGAGGGCATCCATTCCATTCTCCATCTGAGGGAGAAGGAGGATAAAATCCCCCAAGGGGTCTGAGTGTTCGGAGAAGCTCAGGAGGGACAACACCGGGTGTGCGTAGAGGTTCTGCAAGGAGGGAAGACATCAAAATCCTTTGAAGGATTCAAGGAGAAGAAGCTCAGGAAGGGCAGCGTTGTATACGCGCGGCGAGACTCAAGTCGAGGGGTTCGCAGAGGAGAAAAAGGAGCAAAGGTCGAGACCTTTGGCTTTTGGAAGTTCTTCCAAGTTTGGGAAGAAAATACACAACTTCAGGAGGAGCAGTGCCAGCCGTCAGATCGGCAAGAGAATAGATCTGGAGCGTTGAGGATTCTACGTCCAGGAGGTGCACAAGAGGAGCGCACAGGAGAAGAGGTCTGAGAGGTCAAATCTGGAATAGGCTGCCGACAGTCGTCGGATCAGGAAGAAATTGCACGGGAGTTAAGCTCTCGTGGACGGAGGAGCAGTCCCGACAGCCATCAAGATATCAACCTCGCAGATCGAAACCTCGTGGGCGGAAGAGTTGAGGATTTGGCACTAAAAGTCACGAGGACGCGAGGACACGAAGTGGTGAAGTGGCGAGTGGACTAGGAGCCGCCCATCTACAAAATACAGGTGTCAAAGATCGGGAGGTTTCGCGAACTCGGGAATTCATCGGGTGAGAGTCCAACACTCAAAACGCGAGGACGCGAGGAGTGAGGAAGGCAGATAGCCGTTGGATCTGATCGCGGGAGGACCGTTGGATCTGATACTGGGGCGAAGTCGCGAGGAGGCAAAAGCCGCGAGGGGCGAGATCTGGAGTTCAACGTCTCGGGCCTCGGAAGTTGACGTTGGAGTCATTGGACCTCACGAGCGGCGAAGTCGCGAGAGGGCGAGGTCGCGAGGAAGCGACATCGGCGTTTCGGCGCATCGAGCATCGAAAGGTGGAAAGCCAAGGGGTTGGTATCGCGAGCGGCGAAGCTGCGATAGCACAAAAGTTCCGGTGGGGGAAAGAGAAAGTCAACATTGATTGACATCTCGTGTCTCGGGGACTCGGAAGATAAAGCACGAAAGTTCAACCGTGGAACTCGCGAAGGTGCGAGTTGCGAAGGGCGCTAGCATTAGCCTAGCCGGTGGTCACGCGGAGAGGGCACTGACAGGAAAGGGAGCTGTACCCATTTCGCGATCTCGGGTATCGTGGAATTAGAAAGGCGGAGTCGAGAGCTTCGACTCACGAGCTCGCGAGTGGCGAAATACGACGAAGGACTTTGGGGTTAGGCCCTTAGTCATAGCGCTGTGATCGCTGGGGAAAGGAGGAGCTCGTGCCTAGTATTGTTCGGCCAGGGAGCTCCGAAAGGACCTGTGGATTGGGTCATATTAGCGACAGGGATTCCACTTGGGAATCTAAAGAGCCACTTCGGCTCAATAGTGGGATTTTGATCGATCCTGAGAGCGGGTGAGTCGAGGATCAACCTCGCCTGCATCACATTCACTCTAGAATTCATTCCATCATTCTCACATTTATGTTGTATGTTTTTCATGTTATGTTATCCACTGCAATCCATTGAAAAATATAGAAATTGACTAAATCCAACACTATGAAGAGGAAATTAAAGATAGTGGATGAAGGATAGATGGTTGTAGGTGAACATAGAGGTTGGGAAAGTTAAGGATCCATCACCCACTATGTAATTTTTTCTCTTAGATGCTCGAGGGCCAAGTATTGTTCTTGCAGGAAATTCTCAAAAGACATACAACATATTGGACTCTTTCTACCAATGCCAAAAAGCATTGGAGGGGAGAATATTGAGTAAAGAAAATGAAAGATCCTTCATTGTTGTATGGGGTAGTGGATGAGAGTTCCATGGTTGTTTAATGGTTGGAAGAGATTCTTGTAATGGTCTATAGTGAGAAGATTGGTTGAGCATAAGAGTAGATGGGTTGGGCTAAGAAAGATAGAAGTTTGTGGTTTGGTTCCATGTCTTCAGGGAAGAAGGACTGGAAAATCCCTCAAATGAATAAAACCTTGATTAATAGTTAAAAGTTCAACATTTCTCACCTTTAAATCCAATCCCTTTGAACTACATACAATTTTTTAGACCTTAAACCTTGTGAATTAAGACTTTTTCTATTTCATACTATAATCTTAATCTAATTTCTACATATTCCCATTATTTATACTAGATTCCACGTGTCTTCATTTTATTAGTTTCTTATACATGACAACTAGTTGTTTATTGAGTGAGTTAATAAGTGGACATGCTCAACGTTTTTGATGAATTCGATTTTTTCCAAGTGAGGTAAGGTTTTGTTCTAATTTACTTAATTTTTCAAAATTTTGATGATCTAGGTGGTCTTAAACCAAGCCAAAATCTTTGAGGGAAAAGTTCCATTGACAAAGCTCCCCTCAATCAAGTGGAAATATAACTTCTGGCAAAATCCTCACCAAATTTAAGTAGGATTCTCCACTGAAAAAAAGGTTGAATTTATTTACTTATCAACTTACTCCATTGTTTATCCTCTACTATATTATTTGAATTTCCACACTTTGTATACCACATTTTTATGCTTATGATCTGCTTGTGACATTCTATTACTCATTTACCATACAACATACAACATTTATAATTTTACATCATAGATCCACTAATTTTACATTCCAATAATTTATAATATTGTGTTGTTACACATACATCCATAATTTGAGTTGTCTAAAATGTACAACTCCCTTCAAACCTTTTATTATGAATTTGTTCGAAATCTTACAATTTCCTTTTCCTTTTACTTATCTATTTGTAACACCCCTTCTGCACTTTAAATGTGCATGGAAATTTGTTTTTATCTCCCATAATTACCTATAACTACAAATCATACTATTAAATATTTCCATATTATATAAGGTCCATGATTTATAACATTTCCTTCCCCACACTAAATATAAAAGAAAAAATTATATTTCTACAAATCATACTATTAAATTTTTGGAGTTTGATCATATTATTAAATTTTTCGAATTTGAATTTGATCATGTTGTTAATGAAATCCCCACACCCTTTTACATAAGTTGTATTCTTTTCTTGGAAAGATTATAATATATAAGAGTTATTTTTGAAATTTTAACTTCCTACGAAGTTCTTACAAAGATATAAGTTCACATATCTCTATGTTCCGAGTATGTATATATATATGAATGGTTCTTTGTTGGAGTGATCATTTAGTAAAACTAGTATTAGATCCTTGATATGGAGACTTTGATGTACATGGGATTTTGATTTTTTTAAAAGTATTATATATAAGAATTATTTTGTAATTATTTAATATTGTTAATAATTTATTAAAATTTATTTTTTAAATAAAAAATATTTCAAATTATATTTTGTAATATTTTGTATATTTTGAATAGGTTTAATGATTAAGAATATGTGTTTCTTTTTAAGAAATCACAAGTTTAAATTTAAATGAGGTAGGGTATGTATACTTTCGTAGACTTTACGAGTAAAATCACTGGACGAAAGAGATCTCATACACCAATTTAGTGTCTGACTTAATCGTAACTTTAAAAATAAATTATTATTATTATTAATGATTTATTATTTTATTATATTATTTTATTAAATATTTATAAAAATAAATAAAAAAATTTAATTAATATTATTAATAATTTGTTATTTTTATTATATCTTTTTTATTAAATATTTATAAAAAAATCAAAAGAAGCGCAAAATTCATTAGAAAGAATTTGGCGGATAAAAAATGTTAGTGGGTCTATATAGACCTTCCATATACCCTTTTACCATTAAAAGTTTATCAACAAAATACAATTACATGGATCAAAGTGAGATCTGAAAGTTACGAAGAGTGGCTTATGTCTAAGATGAACTATGTCTAAGATGAATTAGGTGAAGTGTTAACAAACTTTGAGAACACAATAAGGTACATATAGAGATGCATTTTCTATAGAGATATATCATTTCAATAATACAAATTATAACATCACATATAATGATTACATATTGAATATAATTCATATATCAAAATTATTAATAATATTAATATTAGAGTAAGAGTTTATTAATAATATTATTACTAATATTAATATTAGAGTAAGAGTTAATTAATAATATTATTATTAATATTAATATTAAAATAAGAGTTTATTAATAATATTAAAATTAAAATAAGAGAAAATGCTATCACATCAATTTAATTATTTACTTAAATTTTTTTTAATTAATATTATTTAAAAATATGAGTAAGAGTTAATTAATAATATTATTATTAATATTAATATTAAAGTAAGAGTTTATTAATAATATTAATATTAAAGTAAGAGAAAATGCTATCACATCAATTTAATTATTTACTTAAAATTTTTTTAATTAATATTATTTAAAAATATATATTAAAAATATATTACAATAACTTTGTACGACAACACTTTGGAAATTGTTTTTCTATAATGACCCTAAAGCTTATGCAATTATTATTATCATTTTAAATATATTTTAAAATAAATAAATCTTTCGTAATCATATTAATAAATAACCACTTATATACACCAACTTTTTTAACATTAGGTTTTCATGTAATTACCAATTTTGGACCTTATTGGCTCTCAATTTTGTTTTATCTTTTCCCTATTATAAGTTTATGATTTTATTACATCAAAATCGAGTTTAACTATATCGGGATTTACATGTTAGAACCGTCCCTTCCATCGTTGTGATGCTTATCTATTTTAACAAAGTTGCTTTGGGACTTGAATCAAATTCTTTTAACTTTTTGACCTCGCTTTTAGCACAAATCAAGATCCATAAGTTCATCAAACTTTTTGATTTGATCTCATCTAAGTTAGGACTACTTGATTTAACAAATGTTATTTTTTTGCTCTTATTTTTTATTCGATCTCTTCTAAGTTAGGACTACTTGATTTAACTCATGTTATTTTTTTGCTCTTAAAGTAGAATGAAATGAAATTTTAGTGGATAGAATAAAACTATATCTATTAAATTAATATGGATTTAAAATCAAGATTTTTGTTAATTTTAATTTTATCAAATATTTTTAAAAATAATAATTTTTCAAATATTTCAAATTCTTATTATTTTTAAAGATATTAAAATTTTAGTTGATTCTTGTTAGTTCAATTGGTTAAGGTGTAGGTTTTGTTTGCTAGGCGACCCGAGTTCAATACCCTTACGGCGAGTTTAGTTAGGAGGAGACACCCAAAAATATAGCCATGTTAAGGCTTGGTGTAGCCCAAGCCGGATGCAATCCTCGCCCCTTAGTCTTGTTCATAACATGTTTTATTTTATTTTTTTGTAAATAAAAGAGGGCTATATTGATATTCACATATGTAAGTGTCAATACAAAATCAAGAGTTTGCCACATGCCCTGCCACAGCTGGGAAACCAGGACAGGTGGCGAAAAAAATCAAGTGCATTTGTGATTGTAGTTGTAACTGTAACTGATAAAAAAGATCAGAGTGTTCGACTAGAGAGTGGCCATGGCCGACTGTCTTACAGAGCTTGACAGAGAATTTCAATTCTCTACAAAATTGACTAAACCAAAATAAAACCATTAACCCGAGGGAGCTAACTTGGGCTCGATCGTCCATGGGCGTTGTAGGCTGGACAAAAAATTGTTCGCAAGTTGGGCACCGATTGCTAGTTGGAGCAGTCGTCATTTCATCAAGCAAGAGGTCTAGAGGTTGTCCCAGGAATTTATGAATATGTGCTTGATCATCCATTTTCTGCCGCAGCTCGAAGATGAGCTGAAGGTGCTCGTCTGCAAGTAGAACTGGGGTGGGCAGAGGTGGATCCTCCATCATATCTGCATCCACTGCATCCATTGTTGTCATTGTTGTCAAAGGAGTAGCCACTTGCCAACTGGGAGGAATTTGTTCCTCCACCACGCACTCTCCAGTGGCATAAAAATGGACCGGAGTGTGGGCGTTGGGTAGGGAAATTTCTGGGCAAAGGCTAGGCGAAGGGGCAAAGTTCTCGAGAGGGAGAATTTCTTCCTTGAAAGGGAAGCTACTAGGATCATTGGTGGGAGTAGGGTTGTTGAGTTTAGTTATGGCGTTGGTTGAGACGATTGGTTATTATGAGGGAAAGATGAGAGGGGGGAAGTCGATTGCGCCTGGTAAGGGTTTTGTAGTACAATAGACCCCTTATGGACTTTCCCCTCTCCCTGGGCATGGTGTGAGCATTCAGGTGAGGCTTGGGCTAGATGAACAATGGAGGGATGACGAGTCGGCGACCAAACAGGCAGGCGCAAGGAAAAAATGGTGTGGGAGAGCCATGGAATTGTCGAGCACGGGAAGAAGAGAAGGTCAAGGAGCAGTCGGGAACAAGGCAGGGGAGGAATGAGAGATCAGTCCAGTGCACAGGCCCTCATAGTGCTTGGAGAATTTATGTGGGTGGGATCCATGAAGGCCGAGGTGACTATAAGCCTGGTGCAAGTACACCCAACCTAGTTCACTCAAGGTTGCATTAAGTTTCCTTGGAGTGCCTAACACACTTCCATTAAACCACAATGAGTATGGGTCATTCAAACTGG
>JASDQU010105321.1:51271-62872 GCA_032191745.1 Picea mariana
TTTCCCCTCTCCCTGGGCATGGTGTGAGCATTCAGGTGAGGCAGGTGCAAGGTGAAAATGGTGTGGGAGAGCCAGGGAATTGTCGAGCATGGGAAGAAGAGAAGGTTGAGGAGCAGTCGGGAACAAGGCAGGGGAGGAATGAGAGATTGGTCCAGTGCACAGGCCTTCATAGTGCATGGAGAATTAATGTGGGCGGGATCCATGAAGGTCGAGGTGACTGCAAGCTTGGTGCAGGTACGCCCAACCTAGTTCACTCAAGGTTGCATTAAGTTTCCTTGGACTGCCTAACGCACTTCCATTATACCACAATGAGTATGGGTCATTCAAACTGGAGGGACGGGAGGTTGGCGGAAGGGATTAATAGCTCCATGCACGACCTAACTCCACTTGGCTCCCATTGTGGTCCACCTGTCACCCCATCCGGGACTTATTCATAACATGTTGATATGGCTCTGAGCCCTTAAAAAATTGGTTTATCATCCTTGGAATAAGGGGGAAAGTGATCGAAGGCTTTTGGATATATATATATATATATATATATATATATATATATATATATATATATATATATATATATATATATATATATATATATATATATATATCGATCATTGGGGAATAAAAGATAAATTTAAGGAGAATCTAATTTAGATGATAAAAGAGAATTAAGATATTATAAGGAGGTGGTTAACACTAACCTTGAAGATCAAAAGTATCTATTTGTTTTAACTGGCTTAAAGAAGAGAATCAATATTTCTAAAACAAGAACTAATTATCATGAGTCACATAGTGAAACTAGGCTTTGGACAATCCCAAAAACACCATGACAAGAAAGAATATGTCACCTTTGTGACACCAAGAGGGTTGAAGATGAAAACACTTTCTCCTAGAATGCCCTACGTATACCCAAATTAGATCAAAATTTCAAATTATTTGTCACAATACTGACCTTCCTAACCGTCTAAGTCATCAAAACTTTAGTGATCTCATAATGCTTTTCAAGCATCAAAATAACATTTTAAATAAATCTAGGTAATCTCTTACTTTTCTTAAGATCCGATAAACCAATTTTGGTCTCAGTGGATGTTAACCATCATCATCATCATATGTATATTCCAAAAAATTCATTTGGGTTTAGTTTGGGTGATTGAGAGTGAGGAATTTTAGGGATCTATACTTATATTATAAGTGCAGAAATTTTGGTATTTTAATATATCATTGATAAATGTTTAGAATATTTTTTAAAAATATTTAATTTTTTTTTTATATATATTTTCTAACTTTTTTTATGATTTTATTAGTAAAATATTTAATCCTATAAAATTTGGGTAATTTTTCTTTAATGAAAATTGTCAAATTATTTTTAAGAAAAAAAATTTTAGAAAACTAATTCAATGTTAAAATTTCCATGTTAATAAGTGGGTATAATGTTCATGTGACATGCCAACCAAAATATCACAATAATAATAAATAATAATAATAATAATAATTAGCTTGTTGCAATAAAAATGGAGAAACTTTTAAATATATAAATATAATAACAATACATTGGTTGCATCAAGAGAAACATCATGCATTTTACAATGCATTATGGAATAATAAAATAAACAAATATAGATTTATCTTAATTCCAATATATTTACTATTTTACTCTTCTAGATGCTTAATATATTCGATGTTTAGATGGATCTATATTGTTATTTAACATAATATATCTATACTTGGTTAAGTATCACAAAGAGTTCTATGAATATGAATGAAAATGAATAGGAATCATGTGAGTGACAACAAATAAAATGACATGACATGAGGCAACAACATCTAAATTTAAAATCCAATGGCGAAATAAGTTCACAAAATTGTCCAAAGTAAGCAACCAAAACCGCCCCCAATAATCAATGTTATCTTAATTCCAAAAAACAACTTCATAGGACCAATTGTCCAATAAAGTTTGTATGGATAATTACCTTTCAAAACAAAGTTAGAATAATTACTGGTTAAGTTATAGTGTTTCCAAATTCACATGATGACAATAAGGGTTGATGTTAACATTGCGAACTCTAACAACAATCAATTTGGCTCAAGTAATTCAATTCAATGATTTACAACTTTCCAAAAGGAACAATCTACAACACATTATGGGGGAGATTTGTTATGAGTAAATGTAACGTTGTATGTGCCTTTCTTGTATATATTTAAAAAATACTTTAACAATAATAATGTTAAGTTTGTGATTATATATATATATATATATCTTAACCTCAAAGGTTTCAAGTATCCAAAAAGATCAAATCCATTAAGTAAAATATTTTCTTCCGATTTTTTATCATAAAAAAAGTTTACATCTCAAGATATTTGATCTCTTCGTGCTTAATAATTCAAGAGCTAAGATAAATATTTAAAATAGCAATGGTATTTTGACTCTTTGTTGTAAGATCACTGCGCATCTTATTTTGATGCAATAAGAACATCTACTTTTTTAGATTAGTGCAATAAAATCATGTCACTTTTCTCACCATCGAGTCACTTTAAAGTGATCAATTGGTGGAGTTAGTTATGGGCCTTCACTTCCTTACTACATGTAATAATTTGGTTTTGACCGTTAGAATGTATTGGATCATATTATGTATAAATTATAAATGTGTGGTTATAATGATGGGAGTAAAGGCATGTTAGCTTAAATAAATGAACTCATATGTAAATGATGCAAATATTCTAGTATGGGTTCATAGTGTGGAGCTCAAGGCCAAGGGCCAACAAGTGAATGGCTATGCATGTATGATGTAAATAAACATATATGGATCATGTGTTAGGTTTGTCATGGTGAATTAAAGCTACAAATATTATAAAACGGTCCAAAATGGATGAAAGAGTGTGAGAGAGGCTATGCTTCCACTAGAGGGGAAGATGAAAGGGGGTTTGTTATAACATCAATTACCACCATATATGCATTGGTGCCATCTTGGCCTTTCCCTTTCCCACTTGCAGACCTTAATCCCCTTCTTCCTCCTCTGAATTCATCATAAAACACAATTTTTTGACATATATGTGCCCTCCAACTATGTAGATCTCGTACATACACATGTTTCTCCATTACAGGGTGTGTACACCTTAATTTGGCTCAAAAAAATAATATTTTGAGTATTTTTGGGCGAGGTTCATAGGTTTTTCCAGTTCCTAACCATTTAGTTCCCATCTACAACCGTTTGTAACCACTCCAACCACTTGGAGAAAGTATAAAATGAGACTAAGGCTATAGGAGAAGAAAAATCATACTTGAAGCAACATAATGCTAGCATTTTTTCCCCCATCTGCAAGCCCCTTTTCCCTTTCTATTGATTAATTCCTTCAGACCTGGAAACCACTATTTCCATCCTTCCTTTCTCTTCATATCTTGTCATCAAGATTCTATTCATGTTCTTTGGACTTGCATAAGCATCAGAATCAAAGKTACCATTTATTGTCAGTTCCCTAGGTGGAGGGACTTGATGTCTAATTCTGGAGTAGTGTCGTAGTAGATACATGTGGTAACTACCCTTGTCTTGTTGTTCATTAATAAAGATACCTCTTTCCCATCAATTATTTGTGTTTTAGTGTATGATGTTTATGTTTAAGCCTTCAATTTCCTAGAACACTAATTGCTTTACTTTCAATCATCTTTTATAAGAGTTGGTTATATTATAACTACCCCTTTGTAGTTGTCAACTTGATTATTTGCAGGTGAACTAAGAGACTATTAGAAATGAATGCAGAGGTGAAAGGTTTCAACCATGGGATAGTCATCGAACGTCGGGAACCTGATATTGCTTCTATCTTTCTGACTATTAGTTAGTTATTAGTTAAAAGATTTCTTGTTTGTAATTATGGGATTGAGTTCACTCTTTGAAAGGTCATCGTTCTGTTGTGGCTTTAACCCATAGCCATAGGGGAACTTTCTCCATAACAGGGTCTATGGGAAAGTAGATCCTCTATTGCGAAGCATCAACCTTATATCTTATCTCTTTTTCATTATGTGCCTTAAGTGAAGCCATCCACCTCCTTCCACTTATTAAAAACAATCATTGAATGCATGTAAAAGGATGGTAGGGAAGTCTTCTCACATAGCTATGGAAGCATGAGCTTAGTACAATTTGTTAGAAGTAATTCCAAATACCATTTCCTTCAATTCTCTCATTTCCATTTGATCTAACATTCATTTCATCATTCTCATGTTTATGTTGTATGCTATTCATGTTGTATTCTCCATTGCTATCCATCGAAAATTTTGGAAATTGACTAAAGTTAACACTGTGAAGAGGAAATTAAAGATAGTGGATGGAGGATGGATGGTTGTAGGTGAACATAGAGGTCATGAAAGTTAAGAATCCATCACCCACCATGTAATTGCCACTCTTAGATGCTTGAGGGCCAAGTATTGTTCTTGCACACAATTCTAAAAAAACACACAACATATTGGGCTCTTTCTACCCATGACAAAGAGAATTGGAGGGAAGAATATCCTTGAAGGACTATTGAGTAGAGAAAATGGAAGATCTTCCATTATTGTGTGGGGTAGTGGTTGAGAGTGCCATGGTTATTTGATGTTTGGAAGAGATGCCTGTAGTGATATGTAGTGAGGAAATTGGATGAGCATAAGAGTAGATGGGTTGGGCTGAGAGAGATAGAAGCCCATGGTTTGGTTCCTTCACCTTGGTGGCCTCATAGCCTAACTTGGGGATGATATATGTTCTAGATACCTATGATCGGGTGGAAAATTTCTTGTACGTAGATAGTTTCTTGGACTAATTTTTGTTAAAAGATAAGTGCATTATCATTGTTTATGAATATGCAAAATTTATGTTTTATTTGAATATGTTATGAGCATCAATGTATCTTGCATATTGTGTATGATTATGCTTGATTTTTTTCATGCGAAGATGGTTTCCATGAATCTTTATGACTCCGTGATTGTTATCTTCTATGCACTTTAATGATCATACTAGCATTGCATGCATTTTATATATTTCCGGTCCTTCTTAGGAGGCTTACTTAGTTGTTTTTCTGGGGATGTGGCATATGAGGGCATGAGCTACAAAGCCTTGTATCATTCCTACCCATTCAATGGTAGAATTTCTCAGCATGGAAACCACACTACAGGTCATAGCGTCAACTCTTGAGATAAGTGTTACTAATTTTCTGAGTGATGGGGAGATAATATCCATCTATCTCGTACATTCTTATAGGTCCTAGTTTCAATTGATTCTTGGGTACTAGGGTAATAATAACCAACTACCTCATGTGTGTGTTTACTTAGCCTACCACCCACCATTGAGGTAGTGAACCTTGGCTACAATATTACAGGTCTACATTACTGTCTTGTAAATTTTCAACTCCTTCATGGCTGTTGGGGTGATAATATTGAATTATTTCATGTGTGTGTTTATCGAGCCTACAATCTACCATTGAGGTTATGAACCTTGGCTACACTACTACATGTTTACATTACTATCTTGTACACTACTATAGGTCTAAGTTTCAACTCCTTCATGGGAACTGGGTGGATAATACCCAATTATCTCATGTATGTTTACTTAGCCTAGGTCACCTAGCAATGGCGTTATGAACCTTGGCTACAATGCTACAGGTCTATATTACCGTCTCATACATTACTTATACATGTCTTAGTTTCAACTCCTTCATGGGTGTTGGGGTGATAATACCCAACTATCTCATTTACATGTTTACTTAGCCTACCACACACCATTGAGGTTATGAACATTGACTATAATACTACAGGGCTACATTACTCTCTCATACATTTACATAGCCTACCGCCTAACTATCTCATGTGTACATTCACTTAGCCTACCGCCCACCATTGAATTTATTAACCTTGGTTGACTACTATTAGTCTACATTACCATCTCGTACATTACTATAAGTCTCGGTTTCAACTCCTTTGTGGGTGTTGGAGTGATAATATCCAACTATTTCATGCTTATGTTTACTTAGCTTACCACCCACCATTAAGATTATGAACCTTAACTACCATACTATACTTCTACATTAGTATTAAATCTCAATTTCAACTCCTTCATACTATACTTCTACATTAGTATTAAATCTCAATTTCAACTCCATCATGGGTGTTGGGGTGATAATACCCACTTATCTCATCTGTATGTTTACTTAACCTACCATCGACCTTAACTACAATATTAGATTTACATTACTATGATCTCACTTACAACTACTTCTTGAGCACCATGGTGATAGTACTCAACTAACTCATGTGTGTGTTTATTTAGGCTATCTCGTATATGTTGATGCTATGGACCTTGGCTACAATAGTGTGCAGCGCTCACTTTCTCATTGCAAAAAAAACAACTAGCTTTTGGTTGCAAAGAACCAACGTTATTTGAATAAGCTATAGTGTGTGATTCGAAATGCCCATGGTATATTCTCCTCGTGCATTAAAAAAAAATTACAATTAAAGAGAAATTAGGTTACTTTGATGTAATGTTTAGAGAGGCTAGAGTGTGTAAATATGTTGACGTGTACAATTGGGCGGGGAAGGATTTTGAAGATTGTGGTTAGAGGAAACCTAATGGAATGGAATGGGATGGGAGGCGTTGATATACCGACATGAAAATGTCTCCGCATTGATAATCTAAAAGCCCGTGCAGTTAGTGGGGAATCGGGATTGACCGATTCATGAAGGAGGAGGAGTGTCGGATAGTGCGGTTGGGATATGAAAGAAGGGGCGACGCCTCGCGTGTCTTTGCCTAAATGTCGGGGACGGGCCGACAATCACCTTCCTTTCTTTCTACGCCCGTCCATGCAACGACTCCCTTCTCCTCAAATTTCAATTTCCGTTTCCCTTCCTGGATTGTATTGTATTTTATTTTAGATTGCTTGCTCCCTCCCTCTCAATCTCCGGGCCTTCACCTGCTGTTCAACGACCATACTTCTGGTATTAATTAATGGATTCGGTTTGGCTGCTCACCTTACTCGTAACCTCCTCCCTCTACATTTACCAAACTCTCGCAATTTAACTCCGCGCTGCCCAGCCTTCACATTTTTACATTAAGAGAGCCGTCTCCGACCCCATCTGTTATTTGCAATTAATCCTTTTTTATATATTTTAAATTGATATGGATGATTGATGGATGGATGCCTCTTTGCTTTTTGGAATCTGTCTCATCATATGATATGATGATGGGCGTCCCCACAGCGAGCCAGAAACGGAGCGTCCTCTGATATCTCTACGACTACAACAACAAGAAGAAGAATATCAATGCAAGGGCAGACTGCATCCTCCCGCCTCCGCCTTTCCTGCTAGCTGAGGCCTGCAATCACGTGTCGGAGGTCACTGCGTTCGGTTATTATTAGACCTCCCGGAGAATCGATCTCCATTCATTCGTTATTTTTGTTGGAGGGCCTCTTCTCTGAGAGGTATGAATGCCATGAATGGATTCAATGATTGGCAAGAGTTAATATAAGCGACTGATAGCTCAATAATGGTGTTCGTGTTGGCGGAGGTCTTTTGATTATCAAAGGCCGAGATGCTCATTGCTCTTCCGGGTCCCAAAGAGCTCTTCTGCCAATTGAGATCATCAGTGTAAAAAGCATGGACAATAATAACTGTGGGTTTCATATATCATCAAGAGAAATCGACATTCTCTCTTCCTGCGAAGAAGACTTCGGCTCCAGGAACTCCTTTACTTCTTTGCTCAACTCAGCGGTCCCGCCTGGGGGACCTCCCGATCCGCCTGCCCCCGCTCCGAATTCCCTGCAGCAATCCTTATTCGACTCAATTGCCAGCTATCTCGACAATATCAATCCCAGAGCCGCCTCGTCTCATGTCGAATCTCAGCAGCTCAGGAAAGGCGCCTGCTTCAGACGTGGTCCCGGGGTCGAATCGCACGAGCTCCACCTGGATATGGAGAGTCACAGCAATAATAGCAGCAGCGATAATAATATTTCGCCCCCTCCGCCATTATCTTCGAGCTTGAACGCGGAAGCCGTCGCAGAGCACTTCGATGGCTCTCAGTGGTCCCACGCGGCGCAGACAAGTCGAGGAAACAACAACAACAACAAAAATCCAACGAACGGCTCAGTGTCGGGGTCCGTCTCTGCGTCGAGCGGGAGCCGGTTGTCGCTGGATCCTGCGTCGGCTTCCAAGGTGGGGAAGAAGCGTTCCAGAGCCTCCCGGAGGGCACCGACCACGGTTCTAACAACGGACACCACCAATTTCCGCGCCATGGTGCAGGAGTTCACGGGTATCCCGCCGGCCCCTTTCGCATCCCCTTCCCCTTTCCAACGAAACCGGCTGGACTTCCTCGGCCCCAGAAGCCTGTCCGGTAACCCATTCCTCCTCCGTCCCTTCCCCCACCGTACCCAAACCTTCCCCTCCGCCGTTCCGCCTCCTCCGGGGCCTTTTCAACTGCCGCCCCCCGGTTTGCTCTTCCAGTCCCTGCTCCACCACAACCCACCCAAGGATTCGATCTCACCAAATCTTCTCAACAAGAACCTCCCGCCTATCTCCGAGGCCCACATAAAAGCCGGCCTCTTGGAAGACCTCGGCCTGAATCCCACTGCCGCTCAGGCCTTGAACAATCACGTGCTTCCCGATCTGGTGCCCTCTGACCGAAGGTCCGCGCCGGCCCCGCAATGGTCCGCCGAAGTCCCCTGCAAGATGCCTTATAACAACAGCAACAGGGTCGGACCCGATCTCGGCCGAACCCCAACATCAAATCCGGAGGAAGGCGGCGCAGAGCCCAATAACCATCACGCCAGAGCCGATGGCATCGTAGATTCCTGGATTTCTTCGTCAGATCAAACCCTGGACAAGCTTGTACAGTAAGCAATTACAACTACAAGAACTTCCTTTTTGTAAATAAACTTTGCCCCTCCTTCATCTTCAGATGCCGAGAAAAAGAAATCATCTCAGAGCTGCCACCTCACAAGTTGCTCATTGATGAACTTGGAATTAATGATCATTGCCTCCAACTTTTTTTTTCAGAGAATTGCAGACTAGTTTTCAACGCATTAGTCCCAGCTATATTCTTCGCAGCAATCACCGTCGGCCTCCATGGCTGCAATCTGTTATTGTTATATTATTATATTCTGAATATATTTTTATCAATTCTGTTTTTTTTTAATATCCGAAAGTCCGTTCCTGGGAGTTTCTTGATTTGATTATATATACAGAATTTGTAATTGTAGATAAATGCCAACTATATTAAATCATTTAAAGGATTCTGTTATTTGCTTAAACGAAAGTGCACGCTTATATTTTTGGATCCAGTATTTGCTCTACTTTGTTTACTGTCTTTCTTTCATTATTTTTGCACACTGGGTTTTACCATAATGGAAATCAAATGGTCCCCAGAGTAAATGAAGCATGGACAATGGACCTTTCAGTGAATTTTGTATTGTGTTCTTCATATTCTTCTGAGTTTTATATTTGCTGGCACTCTAGCAATGACAGATGGGAATCTATTATATTTGCTGGCAATCTAGCAATGACAGATGGAAATCTATTATATTTGCCGGCAATCTAGCAATGACAGATGGGAATCTACTGTAAGTGATATTTGAGCTTGCTTTCAAGGTTGCGTCCGATCCCTAAAAACAAGGATGATCTTCCTTTTACTCTTTGCTGTTGTTTGATGTTTGATGTGATATTTTGTTTATTTAACTGTGGTCATGTTATTTGGGTTGTTTTAGAGTTTATTAATATTTTGTAAATATAGTTTTATTTTAAGAATTGATAAAATTACCTCCTTTTTTTTTTAATTCAAGTGGCAGTTTTGTCAAATGGTTTTTTAAAAATATTTTAATTGAAACTTTTTACCATAAAAATATAATTTACATAATTTTCTTTATTTATAAATGGTTAAGCTATAAGTTTAAATGTTTAAGTTTTATTTTATTTTTTCAGTAATTATTATTGAAATCAGATCATATAATTGTTTTTTGAATGGTAATTTTTTATTGTTTAAATAGCATTTTTGAATGTATAAATTAATTTAGTTTTTTGAAATTTTTTTATAACATTAAGATTATACAATCTCAACAATTCAAATCTACAATTTTGATCATTCTAAATTTCTAACCAGATTTAAAATAAAACTGTTACAATTTTGATCATTCTAAATTTCAAACCAAATTTAAAATAAAACTGATAGGAAAAATATACTTGAAAAAGTTAAAAATACATAACGAAAAGTTAAAAATGCAAAAAGATTAGACTATAGTAATAGTTAAGACATGATAATAAATTTAGATTTATTTTAATTTAAAGAATGTTTAAAAATAAATTAAATTTATATTAAATTAGTTTATAATATAATAGAATTTTAATATATTAACTTTATTATAATAGCTGATTGAGATTGATATACTTATTTAATTTCTATCTATTTCTATGTTATAAATAAATATATAATTAATATTATTTTAAAAACTCTTACCACTATAAAATCCACTATCTATTTCTATATGATTTATTTAAAAATATAAATAATCCTGACATGATCAACAATTAATATTTTATTGTAAGAATCATATTGATAATGGGAAGCTATATGATAGCTATGTACCTCCTAAGTAAAATGCAATCATTTTATATCTACCATTCAAAATTGCAATGACATGTTTCACTTGAGTATAATCTTGACTAAAAAATAATATATGCTTTTAAAAAWTATTATTAAATSAATATTAATTTATATWATGCATAGAKTTATTAGGAGTTTATAAARATTAAATATCTGCAAATGATTTTTATGGATTTGATAAACTTTWTAAAATGAATTATTTTTTTTCATATTTAAATGATATAACAACATAAATATTCATTTTAAGTTATGTAAGGCAAATAATTTATCGATGAAAATATCTCGCGACAATAAAAATTGGTTAGTTGAGTTGATTGTGTATMCTAATTATTCTAAATTAAAGTTGAGTCCATAGAAATACGAAAAGCTAAAATGAAAGCGTTGATTATACTACTTCATAATGATGTTACTGAATTTGGTGGGATTGTCAAGTTGTGATAGTTACTACTCTGTTTTTGTCACTAATATCATTGTATTTTATTTTATTTATGGTCATGCATCATAGTGACGTTTATTACTATATTTAATGAAATTGGGTGGATGATTAAGGCTTGTGGCTTTCTTCCCTTCAATTTCGGTCATAATAGTATAAAGTTTTACCATTCTTTATTTATTCAAAGCTTCCCCCTCTTAATCTTGCTAATTACCACTTAAATTGAAATGCATAATTTTTTCATATTTTAATTTTGAAATCTTCATGCATTTCTCTCACTTGAACCCACTCTCCCCACTTTACATGTTAATGTGACTTCGTTGACCTAACATTATGATTTGTAAAAAATTACACAATAACACGTCTAAGCAAGAACACTTTAATATTGATAATTTTAGGTAAATATGTTCTAGCCACGTGTACCCTGTGGGATGATTACAATTCATAAAGATTAATTCTATGCAAAAGGTCAAGTTAACATAAATATATTGAATTATAACTATTAGAGGAGGAAGGTAATACAATATTTTTATAAAGAAATAGAATATTTTTAGAGTAACTTAA
>JASDQU010105322.1:19211-32928 GCA_032191745.1 Picea mariana
GCTTATTGGTTTCAACGAAATTTGCAAACCGAATAGCATCCTGCAAATTGGAAGATGATTTACATTTGAACCACAAATAATCTACTAATATATATTAATATGAATACTATTGAAATAAATATAAAAACTCTCTTGGCCAGTACTTAGCCAATTATCTAACCACCGGGTCTCGGGTTTGCGGTATCCAACACTTATGTCCCCTGTTCTGTCATATACATCTTGCAACCAAAGAACTTCCATGATGTACAATTTATGCTTTTACTAGTAAAAACTCAACAGGCGTTCGAAAAGATTGGCATTAATAAACGAACAGTTGATTTTCTTTTGTGAGATACTTATCCATTTTCCCCTTTTCTTCTTCCCGTCTATTATCGTTTTTCGGTTATATACTTAGTCTCATTTCTAAGATCGCGGCCTCCAGGGTTTGCTGGGCTGACATATCTTCATCTCCATCTATATCCTCACATGATGAATCCGACTGGTCGTTGTTCCTTTCCATACTTGGCCAATATTATGGTCGCAGTTGCCGGGTTGGTGCTTTCAAACTCTGGTGCTTCTTGCTCCATGATATACACCTTGCACTCAAAAGTTTGGTGATCTACAATTCCACCGTGGACTCCTCGAACTCGCAATATGTGTCAAAGTACTTCATGTCCATCCTAATATACATTAATTATGGTCTTACTAGTGACAACTGAACACAGTGGTATGAAACAATTAGCACTCACACCTCCGCCATATACAAATGTGTTGGCAGGTTCACAAAGTCTCCAATTACTGGTCGTTGTCTCATGTTCATCCCATTGTCGTACTTCTTTCCAAATATGCAACAAAAAATGATTATTACTAAAACATCATCATGCAATAACTGTAAAGATCATCATTAATAAGCACAAGTCTCGAGGATTAACCATCCCTACAAAACTTGTCAAGGAACATGCAAATATCTTCCCAGGTAATGGTAGAGCTATTACAAATTTCAATATGTTAGCAAAAACAAGTCTGGGTCAGCGTTTCCCTATTCCATACTTGGACACTTTTTCGATTGCGGACTCCCAGATTAACGGCCTCAAAATTGTGTTTTGAATCTTCCGCGACTTGCAAACTATGCCCAGAGTTCCGCAATATACAATTTGTCCACTGGAATGCCCCGTCACGAGCCCAGCCATCCGCTGCTTTTTTTTCTTTCTATTGATTATGGATTTGAATGTAATTTGTGAACCGTTCCTGGATTCGCAAATTGACATATGCTTATCTTTATCTATATATACACACCATGAGCCCGACCGACCTCAGTGCCTTTCATTACTTGGCCAATTATCTGACCACCAGGTCCCAGGTTTGCTGTATCCAACACTTTTGTCCCCTATTCCATCATATACATCTTTCACTCAAAGAAATGTGATTTGCAATTTATGTTTTTACTAGTAATAACTCACCAGGGGTTCGAAAAGATTGGCATTAATAAACGAACAATAGATGTTCTACTGTGAGATACTTAGCCCTTTTTCCCTTTTGTTCTTCCCCTCTATTATCAATTTCTGGTTATATACTTAGTTTCCTTTCTATGATCATGGGTTCCAGCGTTGGCGGGCTAACATGTCTTCATCTCCATCAATATCCTCACATGACGAATCCGATCGGTCGTTTTTCCTTTCCATACTTAGCCAAATTTATGGTCACGGTTGTCGGGTTGGCGCTTTCGAACTCTGATTCTTCTTTTTCCATGATATACATATTTCACTCGAAACTTCCGTGATCTATAATTCCACCGTGGACTCCTCGAACTCGTGATATTCACTCTACCAAGTGTCACAAATGTTTCAAAATATCTAAGGATGCTTATCTTTATCTATATCTACACACCATGAGCCCGACCGACCTTGATCCCTTTCATTACTTAGCCAATTATCTGACCACCAGGTCCCAGGTTTGTGTATCTAGCACTTTTGTCCCCTGTTTCGTCGTATACATCTTGCACTCAAAGAACTGTGATTTGCAATTTATGCTTTTACTAGTAATAACTCACCAGGAGTTCGAACTTTGTTGCTTCTTGTTATGTGATATACATATTGCACTTGAAACGTCCATGATCTATAGTTCCACCGCGGAATCCTCGAACTCGTGATGTTCACTCTACCAAGCATCACAAATGTTTCAAAATATTTGTCGTTTCCTTCCATCTCCACTGACTTCGTGTCCTTCCTAATATACATTAATTATGGTCTTGCTAGTGACAATTGAACACACTGGTACCAAAAAATTGGCACTTGGACGTCTGCCATATACAAATTGACTGTCGGGTCGTTGTTCCTTTCCATACATAGCCAATTTTATGGTCGCGGTTGTCAGGTTGGCGCTTTCGAACTCTGATACTTCTTGTTCCGTGATATACATATTGCACTCAAAACTTCTGTGATCTACGATTCCACCACAGACTCCTCCAACTCACAATCTTCACTCTACCAAGCCTCACAAATGTTTCAAAGTATTTTTCGTTGCCTTCCATCCCCACTGACTTCGCATCCTTCCTAATATACATTAATTATGGTCTTACTAGTGACAACTGAACACACTGGTACGAAAAAATTGGCACCCGGACGTCCGCCATATACAAATTGACTGTCGGACTCCGACATTGTCCCCTCTTCTGTGTTACAGATTATGCATTCAAATGTTGTGAGCGAAAAAATTTGAGCCTCGAGGCCTCACGTCTTCTAGGGAGACCTTTTCACCATATTTTGGATCCTCCTATTGGCGGGTTCACGAAATCTCCAATTCCTATACATTGTTTCATGTTCCGGCCATCCTCGTACTTCTTTCCAAATATGCAACACCAAAGGTTTAATACTAAAACGCTATCATGCAATAATCGTAAATATCATCATTAATATGCAAAAGTCTCGAGGTCTAATCATCCCTACAGAACTTGTCCAAAAACATGAAAAAAAGATATTCCATTATAAATTTCAATATATTAGCAAAAACAAGTTCGTCCCAACGTTTCCCTATTCAATACTTGGACACTTTTTCGATTGTGGGTTCCCGAATTATGGCCTCAAAATTGTGTTTCAAATATCCCGCGACTTGCAAATAGTGACCGAGGTTCCATGATATACAATTTGTCCGATGGAATGCCCTGTCACAAACCCAACCATCCATCGTTTGTTTCAATACTTAGCCCAAGGTTGGTTGTATCTCCATGGCATTGTACATGTGTTGTGTATCGAGTTTTCCCTGCCCTTTCCCTGTTTCATACTTAGACATTTTTTCAATTGCGGGTTGCCGGACTGGTAGGCTCAGCATTGTGTTTCCAATGTTCCACGACTAGCAAAAAGTACCCACCATTCCGCGATATACAATTTGTCTGCAGGAATGCTTCATCATGCCCTCTTCCATGTTACATGTTTTGTGCTCAACACTCCCGAGAAATACAATTTGACCCTTAGTGAAAACAAGTCTGGCCCAGTGTTTCCCTATTCAATACTTGGACACTTTTTTTATTGTCGTTTCCTGGATTGACCACCTCAAAATTGTGTTTCGAATCTCCCGCGACTTGCAAACAGTGCCCAGAGTTCCGCTATATACAATTTTTCCACTGGAATGCCCCGTCATGAACCTAGTCGTCTGTCGTTCATTTCAATACTTAGCCCCAGGTTGGTCGTATCTCCATTGCATTGTACATGTGTTGTGTATCGAGTCTGCATGGCCCTTTCCCTGTTCCATACTTAGATATTTTTTCCATTGTGGGTTGCCAGACTGGCGGGCTCAGGATTGTGTTTCCAATGTTCCATGGCTAGCAAATAGTACCTGCAATTCCGCGATATACAATTCCTACGAGATTTTTTATTACCATGCCCTCTTCCATGTTACATGAATGCCTCGTCACGAACCCAGTCGTCTGTCATGCGTTTCAATACTTAGCCCTAGGTTGGTTGTATCTCCATTACATTGTACATGTGTTGTGTATCGAGTCTGCCCTGCCCTTTCCCTCTTTCACACTTAGACATTTTTCCATTGCGGGTTGCCGGACTGGCGAGCTCAGGATTGTGTTTCCAATGTTCCACGACTAGAAAACAGTACCCGCAATTCCGTGATATACAATTTGTGCGTAGGAACGCATCACCATGCCCTCTTCCATGTTACATATTATGTGGTCAACACTCCCGAGAAATACAATTTGACCCTCGAACCCCCCCACTTCTGTTGGTTGTATCTTGTAACCCTATTACGAAGCATCGTCAACTGCTTTCGATAATTAGCCATTCCTTTCTTGTTGTTCCCTATCACCGCCACCTTCCTGCTCTCTGAAAATGCAATTCACAAGATTTAATGCTACCACTTCGTCGTGCATGAACCTTAAACATGTCATTAATGAGCGAAAGGGTCTGACATACAAATTGACCATCGGACTCCCATATCATCCCCTCTTCCATGGTACACATTTTTCATTCACGGAGTTCCCCGATATACAATTTGACCTTCAGGAATTCACGTCTCCTGGAGAACCATTGTCACCTTGATTCTGAAGACCATCCAACGACTTTCCATATTTTTCGATTTCATGGAATCTCTTTCGCGGTACCTCGGGTTGGCGAGTTCACGAAATCTCCCACTTCTTAGTCATTGTTTACTGTACCTGACCAAGGTTCAATGGGATATATATTACAAGTTTCAATATATTGGTGAAAACAAATCCACCCAGTCGTTTCTCTATTCCATACTTGAGCCACTTTTTCGATTGCGGGTTCCATGATTGGCAGTTCACATTTGCACCTCCATTGTTCCATGTCTTGCAAACATTACTCAGACTTCTGCTATTTTCAAATAGACCTCTAGACTGTCTTATCATGCCCTCTTTGATACATACAATTTGACCCTCATGCCCTCACCTCTAATGGTTGTCCCTTGTAACCCTGTTATGAAGCCCGCCCAACTACTTTCGATAATTAGACACTCCTTGATTTCTCTTTCCCGTCCCCGCGACCTTCATACTTATTTATTAATATGCAATTAGTAACCTTTCATGCCAACAGATCAACATATAGGAACTGTCAACATTTTTATTAATGAGTGAAACGCTTGAGGAGATCTCCCATTAATATGCATTAAACCAATATCTGGGCAAAGTTATATTGTCCTTTCCGATTGTTCATCTCAAACATGGGTCGTCACGTTAGCCCATTCAAGAAATATCCAATTCTTAATTGCTCATTATCGTATCCGCCATGTTCACACTTCTATGTATTCAATTACTAGTCTTGGACCAAGTTTTGCAAAATGAGCAAAATTCTCGAGGAAATCTCTCATTCACACGCATTGGACCAAGATTTGTGCAGCGTTATATTATCCCTTCCAACTCTTCATTTCAAACATCGTTTGGAGAAAACAAATGTTCTTGTAAACTTATGGCAGCAGTTCGACAACAGTTTTTTGGAGATACAATCAATATCTTTGGACGTCAGGACCAGAACTTCCAGTGGTCCAAGGAATACTCTTACTATTCATCTCATTCCGCACAAAACGAAGTGATTTGGACCTCTAGAATCGCTCGTGCAGGCTACGCCCCTGAGGTTTTTGACTGGAAGGAGTTGGTCTCTTGGTGCGCCAAAAAATATATTTCAAGCCAAAAAATCATTTTGTTGCATGACCATTTTCCTGTTTCTTTGTCACCTCAGGTCTTTCGCAAGATGTTAAGATTGTTGGAGCCAACATTGACCTTCATAGGGAAAGACTGCAAGCAGTTCCTAGAAAAACATGGTAATGGGTTGGACATCTTACCCCAGTTCCTAGAAGACCCAGCAGTAGTTCCTGAATATATCACAAAGTTGCAGGTAAGTTCCTTTAGAAATCCATTTCGGGAAATTGCTTGGTTGTTTACAAGAATAACGGGACAAGAATCCTCGGCAAGCGTTTCTCGTATGGTTATTTATATTTTGTTCTTCAGAGTCAACGAACAATTCATTTTCGATTGGGGCAAGATAATTTCCATTGAAATCTGTTCCCAACTGTCACGATTCAAAGAATCGAATAAATTTTATATGTCTTCCTACTTGATTTTTGCAATAGTGCATTGCTGCCCGTTTCCAAAACTGTCTCTTTCTAAGAAAATAAACTGTGAATTCGACCCAGTAACATTTTGGTATCAGGCCCTCTGGAGGCACAAGGCCTCCCATTGTTTATATGAGATTTTTAATGGATTTGTCTCAGCTTTCAAAGATTTATTGTTAGGAAAATATGCTCCCCAGATGTTTGGACAGGCAACCAGGTTTTTGAACAAGAAGGGCACACTTGAACAAAAGGAAAATCACAGTGTGCTAATGTTCTTTGGCTCGAAAGAAAATCTTTCTTTCCTTCCATGCCACATCACGGACAAGATGTTCGTTACAAAAATAGCATGGAAATATGTTCGTTACAAAAATAGCAAGGAAATACAAACACTGGCTACATTTTTTCCATGACAAGAAAAAAAAACGTTCGTTCCTCTACCCTGGAAAGTCGGGGACTTCGTGTGCAGAAACATCAACAACATTGACGAATTCGCAAGCCATTTCAAAAACTTGAACCTGGCATATGTTGAAAGGCTAAAAGGGTTCAACCCTAATGGGATTTTTCGAGAACATTTACTATCAGTTGGCTTTAGCAGCTCTTTTATCAATACACGCCTGGCCAAAGACAGAGACAGAGACGACAACACTCCTGCTTCTAACGATTGCGATGTAAAGACATTGCAAAGCACGACTGAGTTTTACAGACAACATGGAAAAGTATCTGGTGAGAAGAGTGGCCAGTCCCCCGCCAACACTCCCAAGAGCATGACATCACAGAGCATCGCTTCAACGGTCCACCCCAGAAAGCAACCCAGAAATATTCAAACGGAGGAGGAGATAAGAACCCTCCTCATACAAAAATTGATAGTTCTCACAAATTTCCTCTGGCAAAGAGAAGAAAAAAGATTGTAGGGAAGGGGGATGAACCCGAAATTGAGAGTGAGCAGATGCAAGTTGAAGTTGAAATTGATCACATACACAAAAGTGGCTCGTCCACAGATGTCGTGCACCATAGTTCCGCAATGGAAATAGCTGAGACCAACATTTTTTACGAAGATGAATCCTTCGTATTCCAAAGAGTTGTATTTGACAGCCAATCTAAAAATATCGTCATTGAAAAGAGAGATGTAACAAATAAGAAAGCCAAATCTTGTACAGAGATTAATTTTAGGAAAATGAAGCCATCCCAAATCTCCCTATTTCACCGTGTAACCGGTAATGCTCTTCATTATTCCATTGGAGGAATTGAAGCACAGAATGTCAGACTGAACGATCGCATCAAGGAATTGGAAGAATCTTTCATTACTACCCTCGAGTTTTCCAGTCCTTTAGCAAAAACTGTGTCTGCTACCCCTGCAGTCAAGTTAAAAGGATCCTCCAGATTCCTCACATTGTGTAGAACAATTGTATAGAATAACATCAAGAAAAGAATGCAGCTAGTTACTGAAGCCTGGGAAACATCACAAAATATAGCTTCCTTCCGAAAGAGGGCAGATGATGTGCACCAACATTTGCAGAAGAATTTAAAATATGATCAACGTTTCTATGACCAGATACTGACCCCTTTTTCCAACCATGCCATCAACAAATCGAATCTGAAAAGAAGACAAGACGGTCTCCCCTCCCCAAAGCGCACCAAAAAAATAAAAGGATGCTGGAAAAAGAAAATTAAGAACTTGCAGCTCATTGTCGAATCATGTGAACAAGCCATATCAGAAAAAGAAGAATTATTCAGTAACCTGGCCCAAATAGACTTAGCCAGAAGTACCAACAAGGTTCAAGACCCAAACTTAATTCTCAAATCCTTGTCAATGACCAAAGAAGCCTTCGATGAACAACTTGATATTTTCAAGGGGTTGTCTTTTGAAATTTTTTATAGCATAGTTGAATATCGTGTAGATGAGGCCAAGAATTGGCTACTGTACTATTTGGCACATAATGAAGAAATTGAGCAAGCTCTGCATAGTATTTCTATGGATCTAAGGAAATTATAAAACGAGCTTCTCGACATAGAAATCCAGGATGAAATCAATGTGGCCCCCATGAGAAGCTACATTGAAGAATGGTTCCAACGGAGAATGGATAGCCTCATCGATGAAGGGTAACAACCAGTTGGCACGATTCCAGCGACCGTCGACGACACCAACAAAAACACATCCGCTTCATAGTAAGTCTATACTGATGTCATCTTGTTTTCTTTATCAATCCAGTTATTATACATGTTTAAATAGAAATCTCTAACCAAAGACTAATAACTTATAATTTCTTCTTTTCAGGTCTTCCTCTCTACCGTCGCGCACTTCGCACTTCTTCTTTCTACAGTCCTATTTCTTGTAATTATTTATTTTATGGTTTGCGGGATCCCCAATCCCAGTCTATATGAAAAACACATTTAAATTTCCAGAAATATGGAATATATTCCATAAATATGTAACAGACATTATTAATTTTTGATAGATTTCAAAGAAAACTAATTCGGAAATGCTAAAAAAAAAATTCCTTCAACTATGTTGGATGTCAGTAAATTGTGTTTATTATTTTAGAATGTTATTGTGTGTGTTATTAATATTCGATAAATTTCGAAGAAAACAAATTCGAATTTGCATTCAATTATGTTGGATGTCAGGAAATTGTGTTTATTATATTTGAATGTTTAATGTTTGTGCTTCCTGGTCCCTTTCTCTGGGAACCTTTCTTGCAAGTCATTTAGACAGAAAATTTCTAAATCGCATGTTTGAACTATAAACACCCCAAGCAAAAACTGTCTCATTCACATATTAACCTTAGGGGGTCATCTACAAGCAAATTTCTTGTCATTGGCCAGTGACACGCTACCACAAAGTCATCCTCTACATGGATACCACATGTATTTCAACCTGCTTCCCACATGTCTGTACTCAATCTCGTTATAACATTGCATTTATTCCCATTCCAACCTAGCAAGGACTACACTGCCATGCAACACTTGTTATATAAAGATACACAATTACACAAAATATAAAATTATGTGTAACCATTATGATAACACTAAAAATTAGAAACTATTATGAACACAAAATTTCATATACTCGTGTTTTTTTTATTTTTTCAATTCATAAATTATTACACATGTTCACACTTTTTTATATTTTTAATTCAATATTTTATTAAAAATTAATATAAATTTACAATGAAACTTTAAATAAATAAGATATTAGTAAATTTATATTTAAGAAAGTATCATAAATACAATAATTATTAACATATTTCAAAATGAGTAAAAAGAATAAGATAAGAATTTAGGGGATGGACATGTAGGAGAAGGCAATAAAGAGTTTGTGTTATTTTTGGTTTTATATAAAGAAAGATTGTAAAGTTCTAACCGAAGTATGATTTCATTCTGAAAGTATTGATCTTGTCTTATTTATTTATTTATGGTAATATCAAATCCAAATTGCATGGTATATGAGATTTGCAATGGTTATCATGCTTATTTCGTCGTTGCATTCACGACCACTTCTTTATAATAGTGAATATAATATGTTTATCCCAAAAGAGTTATGGTGCACTATCAAGATCTACATGGTACACTGATATCTCATGCGAAGGCTTCCAAACCTTGAAGTTTTCACCTTGCTTGATCCTCCGAGGTGAACTTTATGTAATGATTTTAATAATTTAATTTTGAACTTTCGTTGATTTTTCTGAGTTTTGATTTTTTTCTATTTTTATCTCCACTTCAGTCGACGATATGAAGATATAAATTACCAGTGAATACGATGACAATTGTATTAAGGTCGCCTTTAAGCACGAAATGTGTCGCGTTTGTAGAGAATCTTCTAGTATTAAGAAGAGCTTCATTTTGATTCATGTAACAACCCCATGACATTTTGATTCATGTAACGACCCCATCATTACAACTATAAGCGAAGCAGAAAGTGCAATTTTTTTTTTGTGTTTTAAGCAGGAAGGCAACGACGACAATAGTTGAACCACACAACCTGATGACGAACACAAGCACGTAGATCAGGCAACAGAAAACTACGACTCCACGCACTAGCACAAGAGAAACTGGGCGAAACATGCATAAAACAACAGATAGAAACAATTACTCGCCCGACACAAACATGACCACGCCTACAAGCTAAAGGACAACATCCACCATCCAGACATAATGGCCTCGATGGCCAATAACTAGAACCTCGATGGCGCACAACAAAACGCATGAAGGCATTACATCCCAAGCACCAACAACAACTACAACGAACAACGCCCGCAACGGGTAGCACAGACTCCGGCCAAGTTATCATTCACCCCCATCCGTTAGGGTACGCAATGATCCCCTCCTCAGGAATCATGCGGTCTCCTGGTGATAGGCGCGACAAAAACCATGGCACAACAACCTAACTAGACCAAGGATTCAAGATAAATCCAATGTGCTAGGAGCTGAAATCACTGTCAAGAAGACTACACCCACACCCCCAAGCAATAGGTCGTCAAGACGCAAGATGATGTCATTCCAAAGAAAAAGCGCAAGCTAATACATGACTTCGCCAACAACCAAACCATTAAGCAAGATGTCTAAGTGCGAAGGAGTGAACTGTTACCAAGCTACTATGGTCATAAATGTTATCATAAGGTAAATTAAAGCGAGCGCTTAACAAAATCAAATAATATGACTAACAATTACCTACTGACCATTAAATAAGTGAACCATTGATCTACGTTGCTTATATAATAATCGATTTTGTTGTCTAATTTAACAAGTCTAATTTAATCAATAAATACCATCTAAATTAACCATTTAACAATTTATAACAATAATACCAACATCAATATTTAACGCTATTAATCAAAACATTATTAACAATATTAATCTATAACATTATTAACAATGTGTATACAACACTATAATTATAACACCATCAACAATATTAAATTACAACACATTGTCTAACAATATTAATAGTATTTATGCATAACAAACTGACTATTAAACTGGTTGTTTATTAATAAGTCTAACACTAATGATAGGTAATAAGGATTTTTAACACTAATGATGTAAAAGATGAAATTGTTGTCTCATTTATAGGGCCATCCTCTAGACATCTATAAATCGATCTTGGCTGATAAAGCTGTAGATCATTGTATATAGAATGCTTTAAATAAAACTCAGATATATCTATTTGACCTGTCAAAAGTTTGCTTTCTATTCAAACGGAGGTAATAATGTCTATCCATTCAATGCATGCTGACTAAAATAGACCAATCGTTGTTTATCATTACCCAAATTGTTGACTACAATCACCCACGCGTAGCCTAATAAACACAGGAATGTTGAATGATACGATATAGCGTAATATTAAAACAAGATAGCGTTGTGAAAAGAAAAGAAATCATTGTCATTTAATTCCTGGAAAAGTTGTCAACAAATGTCATGGATACGTTGTTATTTAATTAAAGTTATTGTGTCTACAGAAATCGCAGGGAAGGCGGTGAAGGCGTTAGGCGAATATAAAACGGAATGGTAAGGGTGAATGGTAAAACAGAAAGAAAACTCAATCAAGCATTGTAAAACTCAAGTCGATTCAGTCATTCAATGAACTCAAAGTAAAACTCAGCCATTTCATCAATAAGACTCAGTCCCAAGGCGTAATTAAAACACACTGAAGGTAAACGAAGTGTAAATTTTGTTGTCAGTAAAAATGCAAGATTTCTGTAATAATATGTGCCAAAGCGGTCTAAATAAATGCCAAGGAGATTGTTGTTAAAGCCATGAAAATCAAAGGGTGGAAGTTGGGTAATCGCCCAGGAATGTGTGTTTAAAGCATCATGACTTGGCTAAGGAACAATTGTGTAAAGGATCATGGATTTGGGCTGTGTGAAACGTCACGGTTTGACTGTGTAAAGATGTAATCAATATGTATAGATATGCTAAGGGTTCGTTGTCCATCCTTTTTTAAACCGAAAATACAAAATCGCTGCCACGGGTCATAAAAATCGTTGAAAGTCATTAAAAGTTAAAATGCCTGCAATTAAAGACTTAATGTAAAACGCAGAGAAAAGAATATAAAACGCAGTCCAGGGTGGCCAAAGGCAGAGTAAAATTTGTCATCAAAGTAATAATTCGCAGACCATATGTATAAAAAAAGAAAAAAAAATCACAGAGTCAATTCGCCATCAAAGGTGATAATCACAGAGTTAATTGGCAGACCAGATGTATAAAAAAAAAAAACACAGTAAAATCTCCAGGAAATGTATCAAACGCAGACTTAAATTGCTAGGAAATGTATTGAAAACACAGAGATACTTTGCCAGGAAATGCATCAAAACGCAGAGATCAAAACGTAGAGGATCATAATTGGTTCGATGATGGAAAGGATAAATAATCGTAGAGGTAATCAATCGCAACAAGGTGCAAAACAATCACTCAACTAGGAACAATCAACAAGGGTAGATAGTTGGGCAACACTATCCTTCGCTCATCATCAATGCACAGAAAAGCAGGGCATTAGGATATATAGGCCTATTAACACCGAAGTGATGATCGTCGATCCGGCTCCTGGCTGACTACTCAGGCATGGACTGATGATCTAGGGATGAGGATGAAAGATAAAGAACAACCTCTACATAATAATAATTAAAACAAACGGAACAGCCATAGCAATCAAGGATCGGTGCCAAGGGAATCAATGCAATGCAACGAGCGTAAAGCTACGACAACTTTAAGTTCTCGATTAAAAACGTTGAGTAAACAGATTTTTTTTATCATAGAAGTACAATAATGGAAGCGCAAGATCAATATTAATCTAACATTCAAAAGAAAAGCGTGCGTACTGTAGCCCAAGGTGACAACTCTGATTCATTGTCTCGCGTGCTCCATCCAACTCCCACTTTCCGACCGATGTGACTTCACAGGTACCTCTGAGCCAATGCTAAGAGTACTCTTCTTCCCCCTTAGCCCCCCGAACCGCAAAGGGGCCAAGATAAGTCATTCAAGACAAAAATTCTGCAGCGTAACATTACGCATAAAATATCATCCCTTACTCCTCCTCCTCCATCCTTTTTATAGGGTTTTTAAATGATTTATTTGACAATTTCTCATTTAATTTAATTTTCATTAATTTAATTCAGAAAAACTTCCCCCGTACACATGTCACCCATCCCCCTAGTTGCACCAGAAATTAAATTCATTATTTATTTACATAGTTTTTTGGGGGGGGTTGGCAGCAAGCCAAATCACAGTCATTGTAACAAATAATCTCAGTTGTATTTTGTAACCCAACTTATTTGAATATACAATATTTGCGGGTTTTTTTATGGTTTTTTCCAATCTCTGGTACTGCTTTTTATTTTATTTTGTACCTTTTTTGTGTGTCTGTCATTAAACATGGACAACAAGCTTTTGTTTCTGCTGCCCAACACTTTGATATAAATAAATGCTACTATGTTTGTTCCTTACATTTTACATGGAAGAATAATTTGTCATGGGCCATACTTATGTGGCACCTTCCCTATACTTAAAGAAAGAAATGGAAGGACCCGTTCTGCTTTCATTCTTCGGGGTCCCGTAAATAGAATGAATTAATTACTATTACAAGGCAACTCAATTGTTGGTGTCATGTTCATGTTCAATGATTTCCATATATTACAGCTTCTTCTATTTGATAATATCCGTGCATATACAA
>JASDQU010105322.1:33029-45263 GCA_032191745.1 Picea mariana
TCTTTTTTTTTTCTTTCTATTGCTTATTGGTTTCAACGAAATTTTCAAACCGAATAGCATCCTTCAAATTGGAAGATGATTTACATTTGAACCACAAATAATCTACTAATATATATTAATATGAGTACTATTGAAATATATATAAAAACTCTCTTGGCCAGTACTTCGCCAATTATCTAACCACCGGGTCCCGGGTTTGCGGTATCCAACACTTATGTCCCCTGTTATGTCATATACATATTGCAACCAAAGAACTTCCATGATGTACAATTTATGCTTTTACTATTGAAAACTCAACAGGCGTTCAAAAAGATTGGCATTAATAAATGAACAGTCGATTTTCTTCTGTGAGATACTTATCCATTTTCCCCTTTTCTTCTTCCCGTCTATTATCGTTTTTTGGTGATACACTTAGTCGCATTTCTAAGATCGTGGCCTCCAAGGTTTGTTGGGCTAACATATCTTCATATCCATCTATATCCTCACATGACGAACCTGACTAGTCGTTGTTCCTTTCCATAGTTGGCCAATTTTATGGCCGCAGTTGTCGTGTTGGTGCTTTCAAACTCTGGTGCTTCTTGCTCCATGATATACACCTTGCACTCAAAAGTTCGGTGATCTACAATTCCACCGCGGACTCCTCAAGCTTGCAATATGTGTCAAAGTACTTCATGTCCATCCTAATATACATTAATTATGGTCTTACCAGTGACAACTGAAAACAGTGGTACGAAACAATTATCACTCACACCTTCGCAATATACAAATGCGTTGGCAAGTTCATGAAGTCTTCAATTATTTTTCACTGTCTCATGTTCTGACCATCGTCGTACTTATTTCCAAATATGCAACAGAAAATGCTTATTACTGAAACACCATCATGCAACAACTGTAAAGATCGTCATTAATAAGCACAAGTCTCGTGGACTAACCATCCCTACAAAACTTGTCAAGGAACATGCAAATATTTTCCCAGGTAATGGTAGAGCTATTACAAATTTCAATATGTTAGCGAAAATAGGTCCGAGTCAGCGTTTCCCTATTCCATACTTGGACACTTTTTCGATTGCGGGCTCCCGGATTGACAGCCTCAAAATTGCATTTTGAATCTTCTGCGACTTGTAAACAGTGCTCGGAGTTCCGCAATATACAATTTGTACACTGGAATGCCCCATCATGAGCCCAGCTATCCGCTGCTTTTTTTTCTTTCTATTGCTTATGGATTTGAACGTAATTTGCGAACCATTCCTGGATTCACAAATTGACATATGCTTATCTTTATCTATAAATACACAGCATGAGCCCGACCGACCTCGATGCCTTTCATTACTTGGCCAATTATCTGACCACCGGGTCCTGAGTTTGCGGTATCCAACACTTTTGTCCCCTATTCCGTCATATACATCTTGCACTCAAAGAACTGTGATTTGCAATTTATGATTTTACTAGTAATAACTCACCAGGGGTTCGAAAATATTGCCATTAATAAATGAACAGTAGATGTTCTACTGTGAGATACTTAGCCCTTTTTCCCTTTTCTTCTTCCTCTCTATTATCGATTTCTGGTTATATACTTAGTCGCATTTCTATGATCACGGGTTCTAGCGTTGGCGGGCTAACATATCTTCATCTCCATCAATATCCTCACATGACGAATTCGACCGGTCATTTTTCCTTTCCATACTTAGTCAATTTTATGGTCGTGGTTGTCGGGTTGGCGCTTTCAAACTCTGTTGCTTCTTTTTCTGTGATATACATATTTCACTTGAAACTTCCGTGATCTACAATTCCACCGCGGACTCCTCGAACTCGTGATATTCACTCTACCAAGTGTCACAAATGTTTCAAAATATCTAAGGATGCTTATCTTTATCTATATCTACACACCATGAGCCCGACCGACATCGATCCCTTTCACTACTTAGCCAATTATCTGACCATCGGGTCCTGAGTTTGCGGTATCCAACACTTATGTCCCTTGTTTCATTGTATACATCTTGCACTCAAAGAACTGTGATTTGCAATTTATGCTTTTACTAGTAATAACTCACCAGGAGTTTGAAATTTGTTGCTTCTTGTTCTGTGATATACATATTGCACTCAAAATGCCCATGATCTACAATTCCATCGTGGAATCCTCGAACTCGTGATGTTCACTCTACCAAGCGTCACAAATGTTTCAAAATATTTGTTGTTGCCTTCCATCTCCACTGACTTCGCTTCCTTCCTAATATACATTAATTATGGTCTTTCTAGTGACAATTGAACACACTGGTACCAAAAAATTGGCACCTGGATGTCCGCCATATACAAATTGACTGTCGGGGCGTTGTTCCTTTCCATACATAGCCAATTTTATGGTCGCGGTTGTCGGGTTGGATCTTTCGAACTCTGCTACTTCTTGTTCTATGATATACATATTGCACTCAAAACTTCTATGATCTACGATTCCACCGCAGACTCCTCCAACTCGCAATCTTCACTCTACCAAGCCTCACAAATGTTTCAAAGTATTTTTCGTTGCCTTCCATCCCCACTGACTTCGCGTCCTTCCTAATATACATTAATTATGGTCTTACTAGTGACAACTGAACACACTAGTACGAAAACATTGGCACCTGGACGTCTGCCATATACAAGTTGATTGTCGGACTCTGACATTGTCCCCTCTTCTGTGTTATAGATTATGCATTCAAATGTTGTGAGCAAAAAAATTTGAACCTCGGAGCCTCACATCTTCTGGGGAGACCTTTTCACCATATTTTGAATCCTCTTGTTGGCAGGTTCACGAAATCTCCAATTTCTAGACATTGTTTCATGTTCCGGCCATTCTCGTACTTCTTTCCAAATATGCAACACCAAAGGTTTAATACTAAAAAGCTATCATACAAAAATCGTAAATATCGTCATTAATATGCAAAAGTCTCGAGGTCTAATCATCCCTACAGAACTTGTCCAAAAACATGAAAAGAAGATATTCCATTACAAATTTCAATATATTAGCAAAAACAAGTTCAGCCCAACATTTCCCTATTCAATACTTGGACACTTTTTCGATTGTGGGTTCCCAAATTACGGCCTCAAAATTGTGTTTCGAATATCCTGCGTCGACTTGTAAATAGTGACCGGAGTTCCATGGTATACAATTTGTCCGTTGGAATGCCCTGTCACAAGCCCAACCATCCATCGTTTGTTTCAATACCTAGCCCCAGGTTGATTGTATCTCCATGGCATTGTACATGTGTTGTGTATCGAGTTTGCCCTGCCCTTTCCCTGTTTCATACTTAGACATTTTTTCGATTGCGGGTTGTCGGACTGGTAGGCTCAGCATTGTGTTTCCAATGTTCCATGACTAGCAAAAAGTACCTGCAATTCCGCAATATACAATTTGTCTGCAGGAATGCTTCATCATGCCCTCTTCCATGTTACATGTTCTGCACTCAACACTCCCAAGAAATACAATTTGACCCTTAGTGAAAACAAGTATGGCCCAGTGTTTCCCTATTCAATACTTGGACACTTTTTTTATTTTCGTTTCCTGGATTGACCGCCTCAAAATTGTGTTTCGAATCTCCTGCGACTTGCAAACAATGCCCAGAGTTCTACTATATACAATTTTTCCGTTGGAATGCCCCGTCATGAACCTAGTCGTCTATCGTTCGTTTCAATACTTAGCCCCAGGTTGGTTGTATCTCCATTGCATTGTACATGTGTTGTGTATCGAGTCTGCCCTGCCCTTTCCCTGTTCCATACTTAGACATTATTTCTATTGTGGGTTGTTGGACTGGCAGGCTCAGGATTGTGTTTCCAATGTTCCATGGCTAGCAAACAGTACCCGCAATTCCTCAATATACAATTCCTCCAAGATTTTTGATCACCATGCCCTCTTCCATGTTACATGAATGCCTCGTCATGAACCCAGTCGTCCGTCACGCGTTTCAATACTTAGCCCCAGGTTGGTTGTATATCCATTGCATTGTACATGTGTTTTGTATCGAGTCTGCCCTGCCCTTTCCCTATTTCATACTTAGACATTTTTCCATTGCGGATTGCCGAACTGACGAGCTCAGGATTGTGTTTCCAATGTTCCATGACTAGCAAACAGTACCCGCAATTTCGTGATATACAATTTGTGCACAGGAACACATCACCATGCCCTCTTCCATGTTACATCTTTTGCGGTCAACACTCCTGAGAAATACAATTTGACCCTCGACCCCCCCCACTTCTATTGGTTGTATCTTGTAACACTATTACGAAGCGTCGTCAATTGCTTTCAATAATTAGCCATTCATTTCTTGTTGTTCCCTGTCACCGCCACCTTCCTGCTCTCTGAAAGTGCAATTCACAAGCTTTAATGCTACCACTTTGTCGTGCATGAACCTTAAACATATCATTAATGAGCGAAAGGTTATGACATACAAATTGATCGTCGGACTCCCATATCATCCCCTCTTCCATGGTACACATTTTGCATTCACGGATTTCCCCGATATACAATTTGACCTTCGGGAATTCACGTCTCCTGGAGAACCATTGTCACCCTTATTTTGAAGCCCTTCCGATGGCTTTCCATATTTGTCAATTTCATGGAATCTCTTTCACGGTACCTCGGGTTGGCGGGTTCACGAAATCTCCACTCCTTAGTCACTATTTACTATACCCGACCAAGGTTCAATGGGATATATATTACAAGTTTCAATATATTAGCGAAAACGAATCCACCCAGTCGTTTCTCTATTCCATACTTGAGCCACTTTTTTGATTGCAGGTTCCATGATTGCCGGTTCACGTTTGCACCTCCATTGTTCTGTGTCTTGCAAACACTACCCAGACTTCTGCTATTTTCAAATAGACCTCTAGACTGTCCTATCATTCCCTCTTTGATACATACAATTTGACCCTTGCGCCCTCACCTCCAACGGGTTTCCCTTGTAACCCTGTTATGAAGCCCGCCCGACTGCTTTCGATAATTAGACACTCCTTGATTGCTCTTTCCCATCCCCGCGACCTTCATACTTCTTTATTAATATGCAATTAGTAACCCTTCATGCCAACAACTCAACATATAGGAACCGTCAACATTTTTATTAATGAGCGAAATGCTCGAGGAGATCTCCCATTAATACGCACTAAACCAATATCTGGGCAAAGTTATATTGTCCCTTCCGATTGTTCATCTCAAACACGGGTCGTCACGTTAGCCCGTTCAAGAAATCTCCAATTCTTAATTGCTCATTGTCATATCCGCCATGTTCACACTTCTATGTATGCAATTACTAGTCTTTAATGCTAATAGTGCATCATGCAACAACCGTCGAAATTGTCATTAATGAGAAAAATTCTCGAGGAAATATCTCATTCACATGCATTGGACCAAGATTTGCACAGCATTATATTATCCCTTCCAACTCTTCATTTCAAACATCGTCTAGAGAAAACAAATGTTCTTGTAAACTTATGGCAACAATTCGACAACAGTTTTGTGGAGATACCGTCAATATCTTTGGACGTCAGGACCAGAACTTCCAGTGGTCCAGGGCATACTCTTACTATTCATCCCGTTTCGCCCAGAATGAAATGATTTGGACCTCTGGAATCACTCGTGTAGGCTATGCCCCTGAGGTTTTTGACTGTAAGGAGTTGGTCTCTTGGTGCACTGAAAAATATATTTCAAGCCAAAGAATCATTCTGTTGCGCGACCATTCTCCTGTTTCTTTGTCACCTCAGGTCTTTTGCAAGATGTTAATATTGTCGAAGCCAACATTGACCTTCATAGGGAAAGACTGCAAGCAGTTCCTAGAAAAACATGGTAATGGGTTGGACATCTTACCCCAGCTCCTGGAAGACCCGACAGAAATTCCTGAATATATCACAAAGTTGCAGGTAAGTTCCTTTAGAAATCCATTTCGGGAAATTGCTTGGTTGTTTACAAGAATAATGGGACAGGAATCCTCGGCAAGTGTTTCCCATATGGTTATTTATATTTTTTTCTTCAGAGTCAACGAACAATTCATTTTCGATTGGGGCAAGCTAATTTCCATTGAAATCTATTCCCAACTGTCACGATTCAAAGAATCGAATAAATTTTATATGTCTTCCTACTTTATTTTTGCAATAGTGCATTGTTGCCCATTTCCAAAACTGTCTCTTTCCAAGAAAATAAACTGTGAATTCGACCCAGTAACATTTTGGTACCAGGCCCTCTGGAGGCACAAGGCCTCCCATGAGGTTTTTAATGGCTTTGTCTCAATTTTCAAAGATTTATTGTTAGGAAAAGATGCTCCCCGAATGTTTGGCCAGGCAACCAGGTTTTTGAACAAGAAGGGCACTCTTGAACAAAAGGAAAATCACAGTGTGCTAATGTTCTTTGGCTCGAAAGAAAATCTTGCTTTCCTTCCATGCCACATCACGGACAAGATTTTCATTATAAAATAGCAAGGAAATATAAACATTGGTTGCATTTGTTCCATGACAAGAAAAAACAACGTTCATTCCTCTACCCTGGAAAGTCGGGGACTTCGTGTGCAAAAACGTCAACAACATTGACGAATTCGCAGGCCATTTCAAGAACTTGAACCTAGCATATGTTGAAAGGCTAAAAGGGTTTGACCCTAATGGGATTTTTTGAGAACATTTACTATTAGTTGGCTTTAGTAGCTCTTTTATCAATAGACGTCTGGCCAAAGACAAAGACAGTGACGACAACATGCCTGCTTCTAACGATTGCGACGTAAAGACATTGCAAAGCACGACTGAGTTTTACAGACAACAGGGGAAAGTATCCGGTGAGAAGAGTGGCCAGTCCCTTGCCAGCACTCCCAAGAGCACGACATCACAGAGCATCGCTTCAACGGTCCACCCCAGTAATAAAGAAACCCAGAAATCTTTAAATGGAAGAGGAGATAAGAACCCTTCTCGTACAAAAATTGATAGTTCTCACAAAGTTCCTCTGGCAAAGAGAAGAAAAAAGATTGTAGGGAAGGGGGACGAACCCAAAATTGAGAGTGAGCAGATGCAAGTTGAAGTTGAAATTGAGCACATACACAAAATTGGCTCGTTCGCAGACGTCGTGCACCATAGTTCCGCAATGGAAATAGTTGAGACCGACATTTTTTACGAAGATGAATCCTTCATATTCCAAAGCATTGTATTTGACAACCAATCTAAAAATATCGTCATTGAAAAGAGAGATGTAACAAATAAGAAAGCCAAATCTTGTACAGAGATTAATTTTAGGAAAATGAAGTCGTCCCAAATCTCCCTATTTCACCGCGTAACCAGTGATGCTCTTCATGATTCCATTGGAGGAATTGAAGCACAAAATGTCAGACTGAACGACCGCATCAAGGAATTGGAGGAATCTTTCATTGCTACCCCCGAGTTTTCCAGTCCTTTAGCAAAAACCGTGTCTGCTACCCCTGCAGTCAAGTTAAAAGGATCCTTCAGATTCCTCGCATCGTTAGAACAATTGTATAGAATAACACCAAGAAAAGAATGCAACTAATTATTGAAGCCTGGGAAACATCACAAAATATAGCTTCCTTTTGAAAGAGGGCAAGTGATGTGCACCAACATTTGCAGACGAATTTAAAAGATGATCAATGTTTCTATGACAAGATACTGACCCCTTTTTCCAACCATGCCATCAACAGCTCAAATCTGAAAATAAGACAAGACGATCTCCCCTCCCCAAAGCGCACCAAAAAAATAAAAGGATGTTGGAAAAACAAAATTAAGAACTTGCAGCTCATTGTCGAATCATGTGAACAAGCCATATCAGAAAAAGAAGAATTATTAAGTAACCTGGCCCAAATAGACTTAGCCGGAAGTACCAACGAGGTTCAAGACCCAAACTTAATCCTCAAATCCTTGTCAATGACCAAAGAAGCCTTTGATGAACAACTTGATATTTTCAAGGGGTTGTCTTTTGAAGTTTTTTACAGCATAGTTGAATATCGTGTAGATGAGGCCGAGAATTAGCTATTGTACTATTCGTCACACAATGAAGAAATTGAACAGGCTTTGCATAGTATTTCTATGGATCTAAGGAAATTATAAAACGAGCTTCTCGACATAGAAATCCAGGATGAAATCAACGTGGCCCCCATGAGAAGCTACATTGAAGAATGTTTCCAACGGAGAATGGACAGCCTCATCGATGAAGGGAAACAACCAGTTGGCACGATTCCAACGATCGTTGACGACACCAACAAAAACACATTCGCTTCATAGTAAGTCTATACTGATGTCATCTTGTTTTCTTTATCAATCCAGTTATTATACCTTTTTTAATAGAAATCTCTAACCAAAGACTAATAACTTCTAATTTCTTCTTTTCAGGTCTTCCTCTCTACCGTCGCGCACTTCACACTTCTTCTTTCTACAGTCCTATTTCTTGTAATTATTTATTTTATGGTTCGCGGGAGCCCCAATCCCAGTCTATATGACAAACACATTTAAATTTCCAGAAATATGGAACATATTCCATAAATATGTAACAAACATTATTAATTTTTGATAGATTTCAAAGAAAACTAATTCGAAAATGCTAAAAAAAAATTCCTTCAACTATGTTGGATGTCAGTAAATTGTGTTTATTATTTTAGAATGTTATTGTGTGTGTTATTAATATTTGATAAATTTCGAAGAAAACAAATTCGAATTTTCATTCAATTATGTTGGATGTCGGGAAATTGTGTTTACTATATTTGAATGTTTAATGTCTGTGCTTCTTGGTCCCTTTCTCCGGGAACCTTTCTTGCAAGTCATTTAGACAGAAATTTTCTAAATCGCATGTTTGAACTATAAACACCCCAAGAAAAAACTGTCTCATTCGCATATTAACCTTAGGGGGTCATCTACAAGCAAATGTCTTGTCATTGGCCAGTGGCACGCTGCCACAAAGTCATCCTCTGCATGGATACCACATGTATTTCAACATGCTTCCCATATGTTTGTACTCAATCCTGTTGTAACACTATATTTATTCCCATTCCAACCTAGCAAGAACTACGCTGCCATGCAACACTTGTTATATAAAAATACATAATTACACAAAATATAAAATTATGTATAACCATTATGATAACACTAAAAATTAGAAACTATTATAAACACAAAATTTCATATACTCATGTTTTTCTTATTTTTTTAATTCATAAATTATTACACATGTTCACACTTTTTTATATTTTTAATTCAATATTTTATTAAAAAATAATATAAATTTACAATGAAACTTTAAATAAATAAGATATTAGTAAATTTATATTTAAGAAAGTATCATAAATACAATAATTATTAACATATTTCAAAATGAGTAAAAAGAATAAGATAAGAATTTAGGGGATGGACATGTAGGAGAAGGAAATAAAGAGTTTGTGTTATTTTTGGTCGTATATAAAGAAAGATTGTAAAGTTCTAACCGAAGTATGATTTCATTCTGAAAGTATTTATTTATGGTAATCTCAAATCCAAATTGCATGGGATATGAGATTTGCAATGGTTATCATGCTTATTTCGTCGTTGCATTCACGGCCACTTCTTTATAATAGTGAATATAATATGTTTATCCCAAAAGAGTTATGGTGCACTATCTAGATCTACATGGTACACTGATATCTCATGCGAAGGCTTCCAAACCTTGAAGTTTTCACCTTGCTTGATCCTCGGAGGTTAACTTTATGTAATGATTTTAATAATTTAATTTTGAACTTTCGTTGATTCTTCTGAGTTTTGATTTTTTTCTATTTAAATTGAACTTTCGTTGATTCTTCACGGTAAATTGAATTTAAATTATATCATGTGAGATTTTATTTCAGCAGTGGTATTATATCATGTGGTATGGATTAAGACTTTAGATAACAAGTTCAAATGTTGTGAGGCAGTGAGGAGCTAACAATATTACAACACGTTGTCTAACAATATTAACAATATTTATGCATAACAAACTCACTATTAAACTAGTTGTCTATTAATAAGTCTAACACTAATGATAGGTAATAAGGATTTTTAACACTAATGATGTAAAAGATGAAATTGTTGTCTCATTTATAGGGCCATCCTTTAGACATCTATAAATCGCTCTTCGCTGATAAAGTTGTAGATCACTGTATATAGAATGCTTTAAATAAAACTCAGATATATCTATTTGACCTGTCAAAAGTTTGCTTTCTATTCAAACGGAGGTAATAATGTCTATCCATTCAATGTATGCTGACTAAAATAAACCAATCGTTGTTTATCATTACCCAAATTGTTGACTACAATCACACACGCGTAGCCTAATAAACATAGGAATGTTGAATGATACGATATAGCGTAATATTAAAACAAGATAGCGTTGTGAAAAGAAAAGAAATCATTGTCATTTAATTCCTGGAAAAGTTGTCAACAAATGTCATGGATACGTTGTTATTTAATTAAAGTTATTGTGTCTATAGAAATCGTAGGGAAGGTTGTGAAGGCGTTAGGCGAATATAAAACAGAATGGTAAGGGTGAATGGTAAAACAGAAAGAAAACTCAATCAAGCATTGTAAAACTCGAGTCGATACAGTCATTCAACGAACTCAAAGTAAAATTCAGCCATTTCATCAGTAAGACTCAGTCCCAAGGCATAATTAAAACACATTGAAGGTAAACGAAGTGTAAATTTTGTTGTCAGTAAAAATGCAAGATTTTTGTAATAATATGTGCCAAAGCAGTCTAAATAAATGCCAAGGAGATTGTTGTTAAAGCCACGAAAATCAAAGGGTGGAAGTTGGGTAATCGGCCAGGAATGTGTGTTTAAAGCATCACGACTTGGCTAAGGAACAAATGTGTAAAGGATCATGGATTTGGGTTGTGTGAAACATCACGGTTTGACTATGTAAAGATGTAATCAATATGTACAGATATGCTAAGGGTTCGTTGTCCATCCTTTTTTTAACCGAGAATACAAAATCGTTGCCACGGGTTATAAAAATCGTTGAAAGTCATTAAAAGTTAAAACACTTGCAATTAAAGACTTAATGTAAAACGCAGTCCAGGGTGGCCAAAGGCAGAGTAAAATTTGTCATCAATGTAATAAATCCCAGACCATATGTATAAAAAAAAGAAAAAAAATCGCAGAGTCAATTCGCCATCAAAGGTGATAATCGCAGAGTTAATTGGCAGACCAGATGTATAAAAAAAAAAAAAAAAAACAGTAAAATCTCCAGGAAATGTATCAAATGCAGACTTAAATTGCTAGGAAATGTATTGAAAACACAGAGATACTTCGCCAGGAAATGCATCAAAACACGGAGATCAAAACGTAGAGGATCATAATTGGTTCGATGATGGAAAGGATAAATAATCGCAGAGGTAATCAATCGCAACAAGGCGCAAAACAATCACTCAACCAGGAAAAATCAACAAGGGTAGATAGTTGGGCAACACTATCCTTCGCTCATCATCCACGCATAGAAAAGCATGGCATTAGGATCTATAGGCCTATTAACACCGAAGTGACGATCGTCGATCCGTCTCCTGGCTGACTACTCAAGCATGGACTGATGATCTAGGGATGAGGACGAAAGATAAAGCACAACCTCCACATAATAATAATTAAAACAAACAGAACAGGCATAGCAATCAAGGATCAGTGCCAAGGGAACCAATGCAATGCAACGAGCATAAAGCTATGACGACTTTAAGTTCTCGATTAAAAACATTGAGTAAACACATTTTTTTTATCATAGAAGTACAGTAATGGAAGCGCAAGATCAATATTAATCTACCATTCAAAATAAAAGCGTGTGTACTGTAGCCCAAGGTGACAGCTCCGATTTGTTGTCCCACGCGCTCCATCCAACTCCCACTTGCTGACCAATGTGACTTCACAGGTACCTCCCAGCCAACGCTAAGGGTACTCTTCTTCCCCCTTAGCCCCCCGAGCCGCAAAGGGGCCACACACACTAAACCCAAGAACAACTAGCAACCAGCTCACCTCGCAAGGTCGAACTACCACTCGTTACCCAAGTTGGGTATCCCAACTCCCACAAGATAAGTCATTCAAGACAAAAATTTTGCAACATAACATTACGCATAAAAGATCATCCCTTACTCCTCCTCCTCCATCATTTTTATAGGGTTTTTAAGTGATCTATTTCCCAATTTCCCATTTAATTTAATTCAGAAAAACTTCCCCCATACACATGTCACCCATCCCCCTAGTTGCACCAGAAATTAAATTCATTATTTATTTAATT